>OZ017741.1:200578135-200870635 GCA_963969285.1 Odontomyia ornata
CAAATTACGCATAGTGTTTGACGCGTCGAGGAAAATGAGTTCTGGAGTGTCACTCAACGATATTTTGTTGACTGGACCATCCATTCCAAAGAGCATGACGTCAATCATCATCCTATGGAGGTTGAAGAAATTCGCAATGATGGCTGACATCACAAAGATGTATAGACAGGCGAACATGCATCCTCAAGATGCGAATTTCAAAAGATTGTCTGGAGGTCTCAACCGAATGAACCAATCAAAGACTGCCTTACAACAGTGACTTTTGGAACCACTTCTGCCTCGTTACTTGCAATACGCACGCTAAACCAACTGGCGATGGACGGAAAAGAAAAATTTCGTGTTGCTAGCGAATCGATACTAAACGAATTTTGTGTGGATGATTTGCTATCTGGAGGATACAGCCTACAAGAATCCATCATCAAAAGAAATCAATTGACTGAGCTACTGAGCTCTGGTGGTTTTCAATTACGAAAATGGATAGCGAATAACAAACAAATTTTGCAAGGAGTCCCAACGCAAGATATAGAGATGAAGGAGGCAATCGATCAAGGTTACAAATCGTTAGGAGTTATGTGGTTTCCATTGACGGATTACTTCACGTATTGACTGAAGAAGCATGAAAAACTAACAACGTACACAAAACGCGCTATTCTATCAGAAGTAGCACGTCTATATGACCCGCTAGGCTGGATAGCACCTATCATAATCGTGGCGAAAATATTACTTCAAAGTCTTTGGTTGTCTGGGCAAGACTAGGATAAGCCAATACCAATTCCTCTAAACACAGAATGGATTACTTTGTGGGAGCAGCTACCCGCAATTGAACATAATCAAATAACAAGATGGGTGACATATCAACCAGACGCACTTGTATCTCTCCATGGATTCTGCGACGCTTCTCAAAGGGCGTACGCGGCTGCGGTTTACTTAGTCACACAATCAGGTTCAACGGTCACCTCTCATCTTCTTGCAGTCAAATCCAAGGTGGCACCAGTAAAACCAGTGTCTCTTCCCCGTTTAGAGTTGTGTGGAGAAGTATTATTGTCTCGGTTAGTTAAGGAAGTAACAACGGCATTAGAATTGGAAAAGATGTCCACCTGGTTATGAACCGACTCGGAGAACGCTTCAGCTTGGTTGAGAGGTCATCCCACCTGATGGTCTATCTTCGTCAGCAATAGAACGGCTAACATTGTTGAAGACGTTGGCAACGTTCCATGGCGTCATGTGCCGTCAAAATACAATCCAGCTGGTGTAGCTTCGAGGGGAATTAAACCCGACGAGCTGGTCAATAATAAACTATGGTGGCACGGACCAAGCTGGTTAACTGGACCGATCGATGATTGGCCTGAAAATAAAGCTATACCGTCAACTGATATCGAACAACGTAAACGTACGATGGTTAATATTGGAATAATAAAGGACAATTTTTTGGATGACCTATTGAAAAAACACTCGACACTAACAAGGTTAATAAGAATCACCACTTGTTGTTTTCATGCGATTAAACCGAAATTGAACCGACCAACCTCTCAAACATATCTCACTAGCGATGAACTAAAACATGCTTTTGAAGGGGGTCAGACATGCTCAACGAACGAACGAGCTACTAAATCTTCAAAAATTGAACCCAGTCAGAAATAAGGACCAATTAGCTAATCTGAACCCATTTATAGATAAAAGGGGCATAATGAGGGTTGGAGGTCGCTTACAACACGCTCAACTCTCTTTCGATGTAAAAAATCCAATAATCTTACCTCAGAGTGGAAAATTTACTGAACTCATTCTAAATCAGATACACTAATCAACAATCCATGGGCAAATGCAGTTAATGCTAAATAGTTTGAGGAAAAAATTCTGCCTAATGAACGGACGCAAACAAATTAAAAAATTCATACACCCATGTGTCCGCTGTTTTCGTGCTAGTGAAAAGGGTTTGACGCAACTTATGGGAGATCTGCCAGAAGCTCGAGTAACTATATCACGCCCTTTCACACACAGGTATCGATTTCTGTGGCCCATTCAATCCCAAAGATCGCCGTGGAAAAGGATGCAAAATATCAAAGGGCTATGTGGCAATATTTATCTGCCTGGCTGTGAAGGCTATACATATAGAAGTCGTCAGTGATCTTTTCACACCAACATTTCTAGCAATGCTGCACAGATTCATGGCGAAAAGAGGAGTTTGCAAACACATTTATTCCGATTGTGGGACAAGTTTTATTGGAGCAGCTGCTGAACTAAAAATCATGATGAAAATAAACGCTGATGCGGCTGAGACCTTAGCAAATGATGGAGTAAAATGGCATTTCAATCCACCAGCTCCCCCTCATTTTGGTGGGCTCTGGGAAGCCAGAGTGCGTTCAATTAAATTGCACTTACGTCGAATAGTAGGCAACGTACCTTTAACATATGAAGAGCTTTCTACAGTGTTGGTTAAGATAGAAGCTTTTCTTAACTCTCGTCCTTTATGCCCTCTAAGTTACGACCCTAGCAATATCACTGCATTGACCCCAGCCTATTTTCTCATCGGTGATATTATGGGAGTACCACTAGAAAAGGAATTCGAAATGGCCAATATCAATCACCTAGACAGATGGCAACTGACCCAAAAACTTACCTAATGTTTTTGGAAGCGATGTCAGAAAGAATACTTGAGTCGTCTCCGACGTCGGCTGAAATGGTTAATTAAAGAAACTAACGTGAAAGTTGGTGATTTATGCATCTTAAAGGATGAGAAACTGCCATCCTACCGATGGCCTCTACCTCGGATCACACAAGTACATCCGGGTCCCAATGCAATAGTACACGTTTTTGGTTTGGGTAAATGGCAAAACATACAAACGATCCATTACAAAAATAGCACTACTGCCTATACAAAGAACGACACCATCACCATATACATCATAGCCAAACATTCCAATTTATCACTTCCTCGCTTCCCGGCCCTTTCCATCAATTTCCAACTTTTTCAGAACTGACTTAACGTAACCACTACGAACATAACCGCAAACTAAAGCGCGATGACGGTGTAGGTGGACGCCCAGCATAAGGTGGGACAACTTCACCACGCCAATGCATCGAACCACGGGTCAAAACTTAAAGAACGCTGAAACCAAACATTCGAGCCTAATTGACTTCAAAGGTATATCAAATAATAAAACTGTCAAACTAATATTTACATTTACAGAAACTGCAATTGAGAGGAGTTTTCAATAAACTCCCCATCCGGGGGAGTATGTCCGAAGTCATCTCCGGATCCAGCGCTGAAACCTGAAACAAAAGAGCACAAAGAATCTTTTTTCTTTTTATATTTAAATTAGAAAACTTATCTGAATTTGATGTTCCTTGTTTACATTGGGCTCCCAATCAATATTGACAGACGTTTATGACATCTGATTGTCAACAATTCTTACGGTACCAATAACGAATAAGCGAGTATAATTAGAGATGCTGATTTTCTATCACTGCTGCATGCCACATGCTGCTGAGTTCCAAGTGCCACTCTCGGAACTACTGAAACGTTGTACGAAATAGAAAGCACTACTCACCTGGACAACCGATACTGAAGCGGCTTTTGAACGCTCCAAGTAAGGCATCACTGAGGTAGGCACGTCAGCTTTTCTTTCGCCTTCGCACCCATTGGCATTCCACACCGACGCGTCCAGCAGCGCCATTGCCGCGGCCTTGGACTGACAATGAGGCAACAGCACTTGGTTACCGTTGGATTACTTCTCGAGGAAGCTCTCTGAAACCAAAAAATGCTATTCAATGTACGACCGCATCTTGGAAGGAAGGCACTTTATCGTCTATACCAACCACCGGCAACTTATATTTGCTCTAACGTAACGCTCGGACAAAGTATCACCCCGCCAAAGCAGGCGACTGGATTACATCGCCCAATTCAATTCGCGAATTGAATACACACCAGGGGATGACAATATCGACACTGATGCACTTACATGTATAAAAATGGTCATGATACCCCACGCAATTAAAGCTCAAGTCATCAGCGAAGCACAAGACATAAACAACCAGTTGCCCCACCTCCAGGTGAGCTCCCGTCCTGAACTGCATCAGCTGGTCTTGGATGGCTACTTAGCATACTATGTGGAGTTCAACGCCACTATTAAGCCTGCTAGTGGCATCAATCGTCCATCAACTGTCGCATCCGAGTGGACGTACCACCTCGAAACACGCAGCGCTTAAATACTTCTGGCTAAGTCTGCGAAAAGACGTATCCTGATGGTCCAAGCAATGCGTACCGTGTCAACTGTCGAAGTTCCACCACCACAACTGCATCGAGTTAAGAAATTTCAAGACACCGGACGGGCGTTTCGACCACATTCATGTCGACTTGATGAAGGTGCCAACAGTGTGAAGACTACGAGAACTGCCCTACAATCATCGAACGCTATACACAGTGGTCTCAAATATTGCCAGTGCATGACATCAGAGCTAGCACCGTCGCCAAAATGCAATTCGACCACTGGATCTCAATATTTGGCCCGACGTTGGAGATCATATCGGACCAAAGACGTCAGTTTGAAGCCAACGTCTTGAATCAACTCGGCCACTTCTTGGGCACCAACCATGTCAATACCACTCCATTCCACCCTCAAGCCAATGGCATCGTCGAATGGATATACCACACCCTCAAAGCAGCGTTAAAGTGCGTTCCGGAGACACCATAGTTACAGGCACTTCCACCGATCTTGCTGGGTCTACGAACGATTTTCAAGGAAGACCTGCAAGCCTCTTCTGCAGAAGTGGTTTTTGGCACATCACTTTGGACTCCGGGCGAGTCCATTGCGCCTCAAAATACACCAGCCGACGGCCCACAAGATTTTGTCACCAACTTGCGCCCTCTCTTCAATTCGAATCGACTTGTCCCATCAGCCAGACGCTCGGTTCATCAACCATTTATTTTTAAAGACCTGGCCAGCTATAAGTATGTGTTTCGCCTTATTGATACTGTAAAGAAGCCGCTCAATCAGTCATACTCCGGACCTTATCGAGTCGTCAGAAGGGTTAACTTCAACACCTACGTCTCAGACGTAAACCGAGTCACCAAGACCCTAACCAACGAACAACTCAAACCAGCCTACCTGAAGCAATCTGATGCCCATTCAGCAGCACAGCAGCCATACTTCACATCTTGGCAGGTGTCTACAACGCCACCATTGCTTCCCTCGGAAACGAGTCAACCAGCGCAAATTTTGCCGGATCAACCATTCCAGCCATACAAGAAGAGAGTCACGTTTTCACTGCCTTCGACGCATGCGAAGGCCAGTGGGGAGGGAGTGACTGTGGTGACTCAGAACGTCCCAACGTCAGCGCACTCTTCACGATGCAAGCAGATCCTCGACTCACGCGAGATATTAGCCTGCCGGCCAATCCCACATATCAGCGGCGCAAGCAGTTCCTTCGCGAAAAAGGGAAATGTACTTGAGCTGCTCTTCTATGTTCTCATGAATTAACAAATATGAGAAAACCTAGGCAAACTTCCCACTAGTTTGTCACCGAAACATCATCATCAACAATAGCATCATCAACAACAACATCATCATCATCATCATCATCATCATCGTTGTAGCCACCACCCTCATCCTTAAAACTAGAGAGTAGTAAATTATGTTATTTACAAAGAGTAAAGAGTAACACATAAAGAGTAAAATACAAATATAAAGTAAAAACCAAAGGCAAGGATTTTTACTTCCAAACGTTTTTTGATTACAAGCAATTTGAATGTGACGTGTCAATTTTGAAACGATGGATAAAATTGAATCTCGTGCAGTGATAACATTTTTGTTTTGGAGTAACAGTAGCAGAAATTATATAAAAATGGTAAAGGTGTTAGAGGAATCTGCTCCCTTATTTTCAATTGTGAATTGATGCGCTTTGGAGTATAAACGTGGTTCTATAAGAGTTGAAGATTAACCAAGTAGTGGACGGCCAAAAAGTGCACACCACCAGCAATCATTGTACAAGTCTGTGATATTGTTTGTAAAGATCCAAGTCCGAATTAGAGTGAAGTTGCTTATACCACGCATTCGTGCCACTAGTTCTAATCAGAAGCGCACGCATCTATAATATGCGATCGAATTGATTATCGCATGGTTTGATTATAGCCAAAAAATCAAATGAGAAAATTCCTTTTTGGGATTTGCTACCACCGAAGAATATTCACTCGGGTCGTACGTCACTTTGATATGGGTAAATTCAAGTCCGCCTTCCGCACTTACCGATTTGAGATAAATTCATTTATTCCGATATTCGGCGGGATATGCGATTGCACGTTCTTTCCGTTTTTATTTTGGTTTGATACGTACAAAAATTATCTTTTTTTCTTCACCTCGCTCCACTCGTATCATTCAATCATGTCAACGGAAACTTAGTTTCTTAGTAGCACGTCACTTGTGTTCTTACGGTGTGAATTCGGGAAGAATTTCGCGAACTCGTACCGGACAACTACGACGTGTTCATGGTGACCGTTCATATCAGATTCCACAATCCATCCGAGTTTCCCCATAATTTCTGTGTCGCATCGGTAAATTGAAATCGGCTGCTAGCTCAGCCGAGTTATATTGCATTTAGCAATGCAATACATGGATGGGATGCACTAAATCAGTGTTCTCATGTCAGAAATTTCAATTTGCAAGTCCAAATCATAATAAAACATAAATATTATAAAGAGTCGAAAAATTTTACGGTTGATATATAAAAACAAACCATATAAATTTATATTTGTAATAAAAAATTAAAAAAATTGTTTTTTTTTCTAAATTTTATAATTTACAAAAATTCAAATTTGAGTATCTAAATTTTTCAAACTTGGAGTTGAAATTTCGGAACAATGTTATGCGCTTTTCGGGCAGTTGGCTTAGGTGACTGCTCGATTACTACAAATGATATGTGGTTTCAACAAGACGATGCCACTAGCCACACAGCATTCTCCACGATAGTTTTATTGAAATTTATTAATTTATTGATATGCCGTTAATGGAAAACGCTATACTTATTTAATTTCCGGAATCCAAGATCCACGTAGACAAATATCAAGAAGCTTCTTTGCTATTGAGGTGCTACACACCTTTGCACGCGAACTACAAAAGACGATCAATTTTCGAAGTTTTACCCTCTTAATTCCTAAAATCCATGCTCGACCGAGGCCAGAATCCATCTCCAGATATCGTCAAGCTTCCGAAAAAATATGAGCAAACTGCGGGTGGCAGAGCAAGAATTGTTAAGCAAGGATGTTGTTTGCTGGCTCACAGTGCAGTGACTGTTGTGGAACGAACGAGATGGCTGGTATGAAATAATTTGACGTGAAACTCAGCAAAGGGAATTTCTTTCTGGTTCAGGAAGCAGTTTTTCGTAAACTCGTATAAGTTTCAGTTTTGGCGCGCTTCGAGGTCTTTGTCATTTTCAGATTATTGATTTTTCAGATTGTTGTTTCATAGACAAGGGTTTGGATGGTGTTAGGAGTTTCCATTGATACTTGGGGATTTAGTGGAACGTAGACGATTTGGACAATTATCGTTTAATGGACAAGCAGTTGGATGGTGTTAGAAGTTCTGATTGATACTAGTGGATTCAACAGAAGATAAAAGAGACCCCCCGAATAAAAATATATTTATTTTCTAGAAAATTTTTAATTTGCTTAAATTTGAACATAAAGCAAATTACACTGCGTTACAAATAAAAAGAAAAAATGAGTACCCGCTATGAAATGTCATGTTTTCTTATTTTTACCTATCGCTTATTAAAAATACACACAAATTTTCTTTTCATCACGTCTCATTTTTCTCCAGTGAGAATGTGCCAAATTATATTAAAAATTAAAAGGCCAAAACATATTTTAAAGAAATCTAGCAAAATCAATCAGTCGTTAACTAGCTGCTCCTTATTTTTGGCTCAATGGCTCCCTAAAAACCCTTTTATAACTGCTTTCAGTGATAACCTGGCATCAAGTTCCTTGTTTGTAAGCTTTTTGTCAAAATTTGGGTCTATCAATGGTATATGTTTCACGTTCGACTTTCCGCAAACAAACTTTGACCTTTCTGGCCATACTTTTGTAGCATAGTGTTTTTCTGTGGCTCTGCTCTCCCACATACAATGAAAACAACAATGTTTTGTAAACACACCCTGTAACCTAAGCAAAATAGTTATAACTTTAAGATCAGCGCATATGTTACTTTCCAGTTGTAATCTTTGTATTTTATTAAATTCAATATTAATATCATATTTTCATATGTTTCTTTTAAATCAATTGAATATGCTATTGGTACTGACATATAGCTGTTACGATTGTGCAGCAATACCGCCTTCAGACTTGTTTTTGAACTATCAATAAATAAACGCCAGTATTGTGTTTCCTAAGGAATGTTTGACTCACTCATCAAAGTTTCTATATCGTTACAGTAACAGATGTTGTCAAAATTTGAATAAAATGAAGCCAATTCTTTTGCGTTTTCGTTGCATGAATACATTTGTGTTAGGGGCCAACAAACTCCACTCTTTTAATCTAGATCCTAGTAATTCAGCTTCCCTAATTGATAGATCTAAGTCCCATATCAAATTATTCAATTCATTTTGATTTATCAGATGTGGACGGCCAAGAGACCCTGTTGAAGGTAAAAACTCAGCGTTTTCGCTGCTTGCATCATTATATTCTACAAAATTTGGCAAATCTGGCTCTTTTGAAATCTTAATTCCATTTTTTGAGGGAGTTACAGGAGGAGGCATTTCTTCACTATTTGGTACTGGTATCGATATTGAAGGAACGTTAGGATATTTGATGTTGTGTTTGATTTTATTTGTAAAACCACATATGTCAGTCATGCAGAAGTATCAATCATTAAAATGATCACTAGGTTCACGCCATAAAGCTGGTACGGCAAATGGCACTGACGTTTTGTAGCCCATTTAACCAAAATATGAGAGTAGCATAGCACGAATTACAAAAAAACTTTGGTATCTATGGTTTATCTTGATTAAAACCACGTCCAAAATAGTGTAAATATGCACTTCTCACTTTTTTGTTAACATTTTTTCTTTGTGATGTCACAATATACTTTCCGCAAACGTTACAAAACTTATTTGCTACATTCAAGCAGTTGCGACGAACACTCGGTCCAGCATTCATATTGGATTTTCAAATAAATATGTGCAAAGATGTTTAAAAGCCCAATTTTACTCTCTGATGAATATGTATTGTCTCTTTGATGTATACAGCAAGGAAGAGGACGACGGCGACGTCAATGATAATGTTGTTTTTATAATTGTTGGCGCAAGGACTCAGGTTTCTATGACAAACTGAGCCTAGTTGCCTAGGTTCTCTCCGGCATATTGGCTCATGAGAACCTAGAAGAACGGCTCAAGTGAATTTTCATTTTTTTCGAGGGAAGTTGCTTGCGTCGCTGATGTGTAGAATAGGCCGGCAGGCGAAGATGTGCCGAGGGACGAGGACTTGCTTGCGCCGTGAGGGAGTTGCTGACGTTGGAATGTTCCGTGCCGCCACAGATGTTGACGTTGTCGAATAGAAACGATTACTTAACAAAAAGTACGATACATCGAAAACGGTAATTGTTTCTTTCACACTTAAAGCATAAAGGTATAAGACTATAGAGAGGAAAATCAACAAATTTCCTGACCCAACTCCTAATTTCACTCATACTATAAGTTTTTCACTAATACTATTATGTTTTTGTTAATGGAAAGCTCACACTAACGGAATGCAACCAGGCTTCGGGAATGTAATTTGGAGCCGAAGATTATGTTCTAGATTAGCCAAAATCATAAGAAGGGAATGGATTTACATATTAGAAGCAAAGCGAAGATAGCTGATTCGACTTTAAACTTAGTGAGGGGAAAATGAGATTTTTCAAAAGTTGAAACTCTCACCTACAATCATGTACATAAATAGATCCCCTCTACAGTCTACCCTCACATAAAGTGAGGGTAGTAGAAGTAATAACTGACATGTACCTCGAAAACTAGACGTTTGCTTGGAACATTTAATCTATGACTCATTACCTATTCATCCCAGCTTACAGTTAAGAGGGGACCAAAATCGTGTAACGCAGTGTTATTAAAGCTCATATGAAATTATTCACAATTGTTACTTTATTTTTGCCGAGACATTTATCGAGCTTATATGTTTAATCGTGATAGCTTCTTTTCTAGCAGTGATATTGTAGTTGCGACATTTGTATGTGCAGCTCAGCTTGTGACATTCATTCTTTTGACGAAAACTATGGGAAATCTGAGAGTGTATTGAAGGGTTGGTTGTGTTTGGTTGAAGTGCAAAAGGTGTCATTTGGTCCTTTCTCATCATCTCGTTGATAAGTTAGACATGAGAAGAAATATAGTGTTTTAGATAGGATTAGTTTGCTAATATCTGAACACTCTAGCGCCAGCTAAGCTTGTCTTGAGGCATGGAGGAAAAATTTAAGGGTTGGCAAGTGGCGCCCATTCCTGTTTCCGATGGAGGAACCCGAGACTGCCAGCTGAAGTTGGTATTTATATTTGTTATATTCCGTCCAAGATAGTTAACTTCAGTAACATAGTGAAATCGGAGCAATCGTCGTTTTTCTTTTAAATATGTGCATCTCATCTATATATTTCTTCAGTTTATTTATTGTTTTTGACTATGTATCGTAGGTTGAGTGCCAAATTCCTCTAACAAGAGCGTCGTCCTACCTGCCCAACTTTTTAAAGTTGCACTACAATTGATTGAAAAATCATGAACAATATGAGTCCAGCTGCTATCAAAATATTATCTTCGAGATGCTCATGAAATTTTCATAAATAATTCTGTAGCATTTAGGAAAATTTAAAATGAATTTCAGAGAATACTGAGACGAACGTAGAATAATACGAATTGACAGATTTTAATTTTTTTTTTCAATCACTGAGACCTATTGTATCTGTAAATCGTTAGATGGATGCATATTGTGCTTCAATGTTACTCACCCATCAATTTACATTTATATTGTATTCAATTTCTCCAGCAATCACGCAATGAACATCCTCAAGCATCTTTGCTCCAAATTACTTTTGAAAACTCCTTTAGCTTTTTACCGTAGATTGACACGTGGATAAAACCTTGAAACCATATGAACCCTTTTAAACCAATTATACACTCGTATAGCTCTCATCTCACTGTCTGACTGGGAATTAAGAGTTGCTTAGTGCCAAGTCCAGATAGCATCAACGGGTTCTAACACCACTAACGAATAAGTTGGATTCGATATCCTAATTTTCGCCTTTGCGAGATAAATACTCAATTGAGGAAGAACTTTACAGTAGTTTGGGAAACTTTTAACTACTTAACATTTCACCACTCGTTTACATTCTCTACTTCGACGAGACGAATGCAAGCAAACGGGCAAACATATTTGGAGAGCACAAACGAGGTCCCGGACAAGATGATCCTTCAGACCAACAGTCATTCAACAGTTGCTGTAAGGAGCAGCTGCGCTATAACCACCGACCAACAAAAGGTTAAATGAAAAACGCAAGAACTATTTGCGAATTGTGATGTGCAGGCAAAGAAGAATAAGATGCAGCAGAAGGGCCGGACAAGAATGAAATAAAGTTTTACAGAGGCAGATTACGAAGGATATACGACTGTCTATAAGTTTCGATTTTGGCACAAGTTGCCCTCTGGAGACGTGCTGACCACTCAGTTGATAAGGGTCTGCGAGCTCTGAGTTATCCTGTCGTCATTGTCATCCTGGTCGTTGTTGTTTGTTCCAACCCTCATCCTTGTCGTGCTCCATCGCCTCTTCCATTTCCTTTGTTCGACAACAATGCTATGTTCAACATAATAAGTTTCCGTTATCAGAACAAAATTTAAGGAATGATGTTCGAGATTTGTTCGCATTTAAAAAGGACTCGATTCGAATTTATGGAATTCGGTTGGGAAAAGTAACCATAATTGGAAACCAGCAATTCTCGTCGAATGACATAATAATTATTGTTTGAGCGGGAAGTGAAAAGTTTTCTCAACTAACTTTCTTTTGTCATAAATTCGAAAGGATGAAGAGTTTCGAACAATTGAAACAGTTTTGAGTACGGAGAAAATTTATTTACAACACGAAATGAGTCCGTATAGGATGAGGAAGTTGGTTTCAACTCAAAAATTCTCGAAACAAATCATTTTATATTGTCCAATGCAAGGAAAACAAATTGAATAAATTTACTGAGGCATTGAGATTAAAAGTGTGGCGATTTGTAAGATTTTTGCGACCCACTGATAAATTATTGAGATTAAAGGTGTGGCGATTTGTAAGATTTTTGCAACCCACTGATTAATTATTTATAGCTGAAGAAAATACGTCATCAGCTTAAACCAAAAATGCGAAATGGTCTATTTATAGCTTTTTATTTGATTGGATCCTTGAAATGAGTTTGTTTTTCTCGTTTCTAATTAACATCGTATAATTATGAATGTTTACGCTCAGAGAGAATTAACTTGAAGCAAAAGTATGCGGTTGACTATTAAAAATGTTATCCTGTTCTTTTAAACAAGAAAAACCTTTACTGTTTTCATTTTTTTACCAATGTAGGAGTAATACATCGTTACGAGGTACAAAATGGCCTGCTATATAGAAATATTTGTGTCTGAGAAGGTATTGTGATCAAAAAGATATTGTAGCGCTTAAAAGAATGAAATAATCAACAACCAAACACACAGTCTTGTGGAAGCCCTGCATCGTTGCGGACATTCAAAGTCGAAGTTGTCAATTAGTAAGTGAGTGAATATAGGCAGTTATAATATAGTCAGTTAATGAATGAAAAATGAAAAGTGCAAGCAGGAGGGAAGATTCTTAACTATCAGAAAAAGAACAAGCTGGCAAAAAGGCACGGATTCTTCTGGGTGAGCGATTTTTGCTTTCCTTGGTTGCAAGAGCGTGTTGTTTGGATTATTGTTGTTGATTCGTATACCAATTCTGTAAATAGTTGGATAAATTTCTTAGTATTTGAGTTTGCTTTGGGTGGGTTGTGGATATGACAGACATATCCACAATGGACAAAGATCAGCAGATCGCTCTAGTGATTGGCCAATTGCAAACTTCGCAAGCTGTGCGGGCACAGCTTAATGAAGTTATAGAGCAGTTGAGGTAGGCTCAACAGCAATTGATTGAGGTTAACTCGGAGTTGGCAGAGCAACGCAGAGTCAACAAAGAGCTCATGGAGGATTTTGCGCTGACTAAATCAAAAAAGAAAACCAAAAACAAAGAGAGACAAGTGGAGTCTTCTTCTTCCTCATCAGAGGGCCCTCTCCTCCTTCTTCGAAAAAAGAAGCAATGGAACAGGAAGCAATACCAGAAGCAGTTGAAAATGAGTCGATGCAGGAAGACTCTGCTGAGGAGGATGAAGAATTTCTTGCTCTGCCACCGCCGGGTTCCTCAATGGCTTTACCAGAGCTGGCCATCCCACCAAAAAAAAAAAAACCAATCCCACAGCACCTACCACATCCAAATCCCCAGACGACGACAAGAAACAGACAACGGTACCTGTCATTCTCCGAGAGCCTGAAAAGTGGACCCACGTCCTAAAGGACATGAAAGACCTTGGAATAAAACACGAATCCGCCAAAAGGGTCTACTTGGGGATCCAGATTATTCCAGAGACACCACAATACCACAGAAAACTTTATAGGAACACGTGAAAGTAAACGCTTCTCGAACCTATAAAAATATATATTTATTTATGCTGAAACCACACAACGAAAATAGAAAAGATGTAAATAATTTATATGCCGACTCGGCGTCGTGGCCTGAGGAACCGAACAAGAGCAAGAGAGCGAGTCGTCCTCGCACGCTGCTTTAAATACTGCTATTTTGCTGAGCATGCACACGCGCAACTCGTCGACGCGATACAATCTCCAACAGAGCGTTCCTAATCACAGCATAACCGCTGACCATGCACACGCGCAACCAGCAGACATGCTGAGTTGAGCTCTGTTCATGTAAACTGATATCGCATGATTATCGCGGCGGCTGAAACAACAGGACAATGTTGCGCCGCATACAAGGTTGCATGCCCGTGCGAAGCTTTTGGGCAATGTTGCAATGCATGCGTTGTGTTGTCGCCACAACTTACAAGATACTTGACAGAAATGACTATACAATACCATACGTATATCCTTCCTGAAGAAAGGAATCTAAATGTGGTAATCAGGGGTCTGTATGGACTTCCGATTGACGACATCAAAGAAGATCTGGAGAGCCAAGAATTTCACCCCATTGAAATCCACTATATAAAGTTACGAGATGGGCCATCCTGGTTGGTGAAGGTCCTCCTTCCCAAAAGTGAGACTGACATATACAATATAAGGGCAATATGTCACCTCATATGCACTGGTGAAGCGCAACGCCCCCGTACAGGACAATTTATGTGGCACAACTGTCAGCAGTTTGAACACTCCTCCAGAAATTTTCACACACAGGCCCGCTGAATTAAAAGCGGTGGGCTCCACCATTTTTCCAAATGCGTTAAAAAAGCAGAGGAAAAGTCAAAATGTGTGAACTGTGGTGGAGAACATCCAGCCAACTATGGTGGATATCTTCGAAACTCAGTGAATGTCAGGAAATCGTTCGCAAAAGTTGCAGCTGCAAATAACAATAAAACCACCACAACATCTACACAACAACAAAATAAAACCACACAAAAACAAAAACAAGCAAACTCTCCACTAAACACAAATAACAACATGGACACAGTCTTTGCTACCATGCAAACACAATTCCAAACCATGATGCAAGACATGATGGCGAAAATGATTCAGGGAATGCTTGCATCACAAAACAGTTTCAACAGCACACTGACAAAGGAACAATAATGAGCTTTATGGATCATTTAGCCATTCTAACATGGAATGCAAATTCTCTGCTTCATAAGACTGGTGAGTTGACTCATCTTATATTTGATTATAAGTTTGACATCATTCTCATCCAGGAAACCTTTCTGAAGCCTGGAAATCGCCTACGCTTCCCTAGCTATTTTCTGTACAGAAATGACAGAACAACAGGCAGAGGAGGCGGAACGGCCATTCTTGTGAGAAAGAATGTGAACGATAATCTCGTATTGGCACCTACGTTACAAACACTAGAAGCTACTGCAATTCAAGTGCGGACGGATTCTTTTGAATTTATGGTAGTCTCGATATACAGCCGCCCTCAGGCAGCTACGCTCATTGAAGATATTAAAAAACTTCTGGACTTTCAGGTTCCCATACTCCTTGCCGGATACGTGAATTCCTATCACCGAAGCTGGGGAGCTGTGGAAGCAATCGTGCTGGGACTGAGTTAAATCGATTCATCACAGATAATCCACTAAGCCTGCATATCCCCAACGAATCAACACATTACGGCTACCGAAATAGTTATCCTCTCGATATTGGTATATCACGTACATTTGAGCACGATGTACGCATCAAAGTCCTCGACGAACCTTCATCCGATCACAAACCGATGCTCTTCTTAATAGGAGGAATAAACATACATGAACCCCTACAAATAAAGAAGAAAACTGATTGGCAAGCTTTCCAAGTCCCACTGGCTAACGTAACCATTATTCAAACACCTGAAACAGCCAGCGAGACAGAGAAAATAATAGAAGAAATCACAGACAAAATAATACAAGCAAATGACAAGGGTGACAAACCCCCTATGAACTCCCTAACGACATCAAAAATTTAATAAGGAAGAGGAATCGAGTTTGGAGAAGGGCTAGGAACACAGGTGATCCTAGATTACGCCAGGAAGCAAACCAAATTACGAACAAAATCTGTGATCGGATATCTAAATTCCGCAATGAACAATAGGAGAGCTTCTTGCAAAGGCTGGAGCCTGGAAGCGACGCTTTCTGGAGGATTTCCAAATACTTTCATATTAAAAACAAACTTCTAATACCACCAATTCACGGCCCTTACGGTATCAAATTTGACAGTTCTGGTAAGGCGGAGGCCTTCGCAGATACTCTAGAATAACAGTTCTGTGAAAATTCATCCAATGAGGAGGACCTTGACAAACACGAAGACCACGTCAATCGGTTGACCAACAGGCTCATGAGGTCAGACATGACAGACTCCGATCTAATACAAAGCACCAGTCTTCAAGAGGTTAAAGACATCATACAAGTACTAAACAGACGGAAAGCACCGGGATTTGATTTAATATCAAACACCATGTTAAAATGGCTCCCGGATAATATTCTCGATGCAATAGCAGCGATTATAAACGAAATTTTCCGCTTGCGAAAATACCCCAAAATATGGAAATCCGCAATAGTTATTGTTCTTCCAAAACCTGGTTAAAACCTCATGTTCTCACAAAACTGGCGACTTATTAGCCTATTATCCTCTCTGTCGAAAATAGTAAAGCGGGTGCTACTAAATCGACTAACTGAGGTTGTTACCGAGAAAGAAATACTTCCAGAAGAACAATTTGGCTTCAAGCATTACACTCCACAGAACTCCAGCTTACTAGGGTGGTCCAACACATGGGAATAGGGCTAAGCCGCAGGAAATCAACGGGTTTGGTTATGTTTGACATAACCAAAGCGTTCGATATAGTCTGGCATGCAGGAATTATTTACAAAATGCATGAATCCCAAATGCCACTGCAGCTCATCCAAATCATTGGCTCCTTTCTAAAAGGCAGATCATTTTGTGTTTAAATTGACAAACACTTCTCAACAATGCGGCCAATTTAAGCTGGAGTCCCACAAGGGTCACCCGTCTCCCCCATACTATACAACATCTTTACAGCAGATTTACTTCGGCTGCGACTTCAAGCTGATGCAGCAAGAGCTGCGACAACAGTAATCTAATTTAACTGCGAAGCTCAATGAACAGTCGTCGAATTTAACTGCGAGGCTCAATGAACAAGCGATCGAAATCAAGGCATCACATAGAAGCTGGAGAAACAGTCAACCGAAATAAAAGCGGAGCTCGGTCATCTGAACAAACAAATTAAAGGCGTCGAGGAAAAGGTTGACCAGGTCGAGGAAAAGGTCAGGCAGGTCGAGGGAAAGGTCAGCCAGGTCGAAGAAAGAATGAACCACGAGATTGAAAAAGTGAAAAAAGAATTGGAAGCAGCGAAGGCAGTAGTAACCACTTCACCAGCCCCGCTTATAACCGCAGTGCAAAGCACATCCAGAAATGTGCAAGCACCAATATTCGATGGGCAAACGGTCTGGAGTATTCACAAGATCCAGTTTGAAGCTGCCGCAAGGGCAAATCACTGAAATGAGCAGGAACGAGCAACTGCACTGATTTTTGCTCTAAGAGGCCCAGCTGCCGAGCTTTTGCAGACGATCCCCGTTGAAATGCACTCAAACCCGAATGCTATAATGAATGCGCTCGACAACGTTATGGAGGTGGGCGCCTCCATAACGCAACAAATTTATCGGGCACAGCTACGGCATCAGATGCAGAAGTCTGGCGAAATCTTACAGCAGCTAGCCCAAGACATTGAGCGACTGGCACTTTTGGCTTACCCAGCCTACGACCAGGAACATCGAGATGACGCAGCAACAGAAGCATTCATCAGCACCTTAGAAGACCAGGAATTACAACTAGCCGTGCGTTTAGCTCAAAAGCAAACAGTCAAGGATGCCTTGGCTTATAGCCTGAACTTTTAGGCAGTGAAAGATGTGGCTCGTACCACTGCCCGGGTTCGCAAGGTAGTGGCAGACGAGTGCAGGTGTGAGCGCGTGGAAAATGAGCGAGAGCCGCAAGTAAATGGTGCGCCTAGATGCTGGGATTGCGGTGAGAAAGGGCACCTGCAAAGAAACTGCAAGAAGCGAAGAAAACGGAGCTATTGTCCAGGATGGTGGAGATCCAGACCGTGTCAGGAGCCTAGAATGGAGGCCCATCAAACTCCAAGGGCCAACTTTGTGGAGCAAATGTTAGCTAGGAGGATCAACATCCCCAGCATCCCCATCACCGTGCCAAGGCAACATCGTGGAGAAGCAGACGGATGCCTTCCTGGTCAAGTTGATGAAGAACGTTGCACCATAACAAACGACACTGGTGCAACCCGATCGACGATCGGGCCCGACCTAGTGAGGCCCCAACAACTTCACAAGGGCAGAGTTCATGGAAATGCTGGCGCTCTATCTCGTCGTCCATGTCCAGCTAACTTCAAGCATTGTCGGCGGATTGAGGAAAAGGAGCCGACCGTTGCTCTGCGAGTGATAACGGCCGAATTCGATGAAGGTTGGGCAGTGGAGGAGATTCGAAATGCTCAGTTAGCCGGTGAAGACATCGGACCATTGCTCGTACGGAAGGGGACGACTGGGCGACCTGAGTGGAAAGACGTTTCAATGCATGGCGCAACCCTGAAAAGCTATTGGGCACAATGGAACTCCCTTCAGGTGGAGGGTGGCGTACTCAAGCGAAAATGGGAACCGGCGGATGGCAGCTCCTATAGGATGCAAACTTTACTACCAAAAAGCCAAATCCACGATGTGGTTAAGGAAATGTACGAAGGATCCTCGGGAGGCCACCTTGGTGTTAACAAGACCTTAGCGAAATTGCGGGAAAGGTTCTACTCGCTCCACGCTCGAGAAGACGTAGAGGACTGGCGCCGCAGATGCACAATTTGCGCTTCCGTCAAAGGTCCAAAGCGACGACTGAGAGGACAAATGCAAACCTATAACGTGAGGGTACCGTTTGAAAGGATTGCTGTTGACATCGCAGGTCCCTTTCCTGAATCTGAATGGGGAAATCGATACACGCTGGTTGTAGACGATTATTTCAGCAAGTGGCCCGAGGTCTACCCCATTCCCAACCAGGAAGCAACTACTGTAGCTGAACAGCTAGTGTTAAATTGGGTCAGTCGGTACGGTGTACCTTGCGAACTACATTCGGATCAAGGCCGAAACTTTGAGTCACTAGTTTTTAACGAAATGTGCGAGCTGCTGGGAATACGGAAAACGAGGACAACACCGCTGCATCCCCAATCCGATGGAATGGTCAAACGTTTCAACGGCACGCTCAATAAACACCTTGCCAAAATGGTTGATGAGAACCAAAGGGACTGGGACCGACATATCCCACTATTTTTGATGGCGTACAGAGCTGCCGAACATGCATCGACGGGCCAAGCCCTTCCCAAAGTCATTTTTGGAAAGACTATTCGTCTGCCGGCTGATATAAAGTTCGAAACACCCCCCGAGAAACCCCAAACCATCTTGCAGTACGCAAGTGATCTAAGACAACGGTTGAACCAGATACATCGGACAGTGCGAAAACACCTCGAATTGGCTACTGGTCGCATGAAGACCAGGTATGATCTAAAGGCTAATTCTACTGGCTTCCAGCAAGATGACTTGGTGTGGCTATATAACCCGCAACGACGAAAGGGTAGGTCTCCAAAGTTGGAACATAATTGGGAGGGACCATACCGAGTTACAAAGCGAATCAACGACGTCGTATACCGAATACAGGAACATTGTAAGCCGAGAGCCAAAATTAAAATCGTTTATCTGGAACGTCTTGCCCCATATTACACCGAGGGAGAATTGACTACAAAAAGCGACACATCTTTTCGGGGCGAAAAGAACTGAGGTGGGGGCAGTGTTACATGTACAAATAATTCTGCAAGCTACTGTCGCAATTGTTTTCACAGTCATTAAGAACGTCAACAAATGAATTTACTCGAACCCACGAGAACCAAACAAGCATTATCAACATCTGAAAGTGAGTCACTGCCCATTCATGCTGGAATGTTCCCGCTTATTCACCAATGTACGAGAACTGAGTTGAATGATTAGAGACCCTATATAAAGGCGAGCTGAATGAATGGTGGCATTCATTCGACCGCGTTAAAAACTTGCGATAGTGTGTGGGAAGCGAATTGAAAAGCGATCAAGTAATAGTGAGGTGATTTTGAGAAGACAATTGCGATAAGAAATTTATGGACAAGTGTTAGAATTTTAATAGTGAAGATTAAAATTTGTGAATGTGTTAAATTGATCATTGTGTACTTTTGTAATGAAATAGACTCTTTTAACTTAAATTAAAAGACATTGCGTTTTCACTTTCCCGGAACATTAAAATTATTATTGGCCGCGAACCGAAAACACGCGACAGTATATTAATCAGGTAATAGTTTAATTTTGAATTGAGTGTGAATTTGGTTAAACCAGATAAATAAACTAGGAGATTTCCACGGTAAACAACCTCCACAAGAATCAATTCAAAATGTCTCGTAACACTGTGAGCTTATCATCAGTAAAGAGACTTCTGCCAGACAGGAGCGATAGTAGCCATACAGCTTCAAATGAACCCAATAACCAGGTCAGAGGTCCACCTATATCGTTCAAAGATTCATCTCGAGGTTAATATTAGCCCTCGAAGCACACAGGGGGTCACTGTAACCCCAACATTTTTTTTTAACTTCCAATATTTTTAAATGAGTAGAAATATTCTACCCACCCGGTGCGTGGTTGCGTAGACCTAACTTGAATCTAAACGTATCCTAAAGGGCAGCTGTCTGCCGTGTTTAGTATTGTCGTAACGCTCAGGCAAAGAGGATGTGGGGTCACATTGACCCCAGTGTGTGCTAGTGAGTGTTTCATAAAAAATATTTGTCTTTCTGAAGTTTTCGAGTTAGTACAAATTGCTGTACAAACACGATGTAGATTTAAAAAGAAAATTATATTATACTAAAACTTGAAAAAGAGTAGTTTCGCTAATGTCACATCCCCATATGATTTATATACGGACGTGACATTAACACGACTATTCTTTTCTGAGTTCTATCATAATATTTCCGTACAGAATGAATTACAACCTCCGTGAAAACCGTGCCTCAACTATTTACTAGAAACAGATAGTGAGGACGAAGATTTTGGCTTGGATACTGATAACGAAAAGGATGAATATGTGGTTATGAGCGGAGAAGAAAATGAAAGTGATTCCTTGGATTCTAATGACGATGATGTACAGAATGCTACATGTAAAAAAAAACGCGCAATAAAAACAGCTTCACGTAAAACAGGACGACCTGTCTCTGTTCTCAGAGGAAAAAATGGATACACCTGGTCCCTTCATATTCTGAAGCGGGGTTCAGGTAAAAAATTTACCTTTATGTTTATGAGTTCTATAGCCAAGTGTTGGATAAAATAGATAAATAAGTAAATGAATAAATAATAAAATGAATACATAAATAAATAAAATAATAATATATACGTAAATAATAAAATGGATGCTAACTTCACTGTTTATTACTAAATTGAAGTATAATTTTTTTCGGATCGGCATCGATTACCAAATCGTAGAATAATACCTGGACCAATAAATGATGCTACTCAACGCAATGAAATCTATGAATACTCACTTCACAGAAGAGATTTGTCAACTTAGAGTAAATTATACAAATTTGAAAATTGAATTAGTACTCAAAGAAATTACAGAAAAGAGATACATTCTTCAAACCTACCATCACAGCACAGGCTTAATTGAAATTAACGCTTTTTTTGGATTGCTATATCATGCTGGAATTTGGAGGGCAAATCGTGTCACTCTGAAGCAGTTGTGGTTCAATGAAGAAGGTTACAATGTATTTCGTTGTACTATGCCACTAAATAGATTCACTTTTTTGGCTAAGTTGGCCGTTTTGATGACAAATCAAAGAGACCACAAGGCAATGGCTTTGCATGTATTGAAAATATATGGAACAAATTCATTGAACGATGTCGCAGTAATTATGAAGCTCACGAGCTATGCACAGCAGATGAGCAATCACTAGGGTTTCGAGGGAATTGCCCTTTTCGTTTTATATAAAAAGCAAACCAGAACATTATGGATTGAAGATTGTCACGTTGATGGCGCTAAGGCTTCGTATTAAGTAAGCATTTTTCACGATGTAATATAAATAACACATTTTTTTTTATAAATATAAATTATTTTTATTTTATTTATTCGATTAGCGGTATTCCTAATAGAGGAAAAATTGAAGTTAAGAATGAACTGATCTCTGAATATTTACCCCGAACAGTAACTGAACCTATTCATGGAACGCAACGTTCAGCTACCTGCGATAACTGGTTTACGACAATTCCTCCTATTGAAAAAATGTATAAAGAACCATATAATCTAACAATTACAGGAACCGTTCGTAGCAATAAGACCGCGATTCCATTAGAAATGAAAATTGCTGGTGAAGAGAAAACGGCGAAGTATTGTCATAATGATCCAATCATGCTTTTATCATGGACGCCAAAAAAACAAGATCGTGTTGTTAGCGTCCTCTTACTTACAATCTACAGGAATCGATCCGAATAGTCAAAAGCCTGGTATGATAAGAAACCTTTGATCAATTGTGTAAGACATATAGTGTCGCACGTGCAACTGGAAAATGGCCAGTAAGATTTTTTTTTGGAATGCTTGATCAAGCAATTGTCAACAATCGTACTCGTATACTTCACGCTTGCAAAATTTTAGCCTTTAAACAAGAAAAAAATTGTCTGCTCGAGAGTGTTACAAGCAGATAGTCGTCCATTTGACAAAACCATGGCTTTATAAAAGATTGGATGGCACTTCCTTCCTAAGACAAGGTTCGTGGAAAGCTACTGAACAAATTTTAAATCTTGACCAGCCTTCACATCTAATTAACTCTCGCCCAGAATCAGAAAAACGTTTACGTTGCACCCTGTGTCCACGAAAAGATGACTTTAAAACAAAAACGTTATGTTTATTACATATGCGTGCTATGTGTGACAAACATCGCATATATTTATGTTATGATTGTGGCGGAATTGAATAAATACCTTTTTTATTATTTTTTAATAAAGAGTAATATCAATAATAAACAATATTTGTAATTATTATGATAGATACCTATGGATTCTTTCTGATTTTTTACTATAAAAAATAATGATTTTCACATGAGAGCATAGTTATACTTTTTTCTATACTGACAAAAATGGATGAACTAGCTAAAATTTCCGCACTTTCTTCCCTTTTTTTAACGTTTATACGCTTTTTTATGTAAAATGCCGCATTTTTGGAGATAGCTCTAACTTTAATTGATTTTTTCACCATTAAAAACTGCTTTTTTCTAACTAACAATGAATGTATTCGTAAGTACATCGTTTTAGCTACAATAAACCTCACAACCGAAACTTCGAATAAATGTATAGTTTTCGAGATATACTAATTAGAAAATAGAGTGGGGTCAATTTGACCCCGTATTTACTTCGAAGTATTATTCAGAGGTGTGTGCTCGAATGGTTAAAATAACCCGCGGTTATACTTTTGAAAAAAAAATATTAAATTTTAACAAAAGCTTTAGGATATAGTAATCGAGCAGTCGCCAAAGCAAACTGCTTGAAAGCCAGCATAACACTAATCCGACTTTAAATTGCAGATTTGAAAAATTTAATTATTCAAATTTACAATTAAAATTCGGACATGGCAACGCCTTTTCATGCAGCGCATCGACATATTGAATTGCCTAAGGCAATGTATGCAGACGGGTATACGGTTGCTCGTGAACTCCCGGTGAGGTATATACCGTAAGTGGACAACGGGCAACATGCCACCACGAGCACGTCGGGAGGATAAGTTGATCTGTCGTGAGATATAGTGATATCTATCCAGTAAATGTTGGAAGTTTAGAAAAATTTACTTCTAAATATCCAATAAGTATAGACCACTCAATTCATTTGTATTTATTACATTCGTGTGATTTCATTAGGTTTTTGTTTTATTTGATTCTGAAAATGAATGTTACTCCTCCTGTTTACTCTAAATTGAATAATGTGCAATGACGCGATAGTGAATACCACTGTGATAACTATCCTCACATAACTAAGTGGCGATAAGGTAAATCTTAAAGATTGCCCGCAATTGTAGTGAAATGGACGCATTGTCTGGACCTTTGCAATATGGAATTTGTCTGCGAAGTTGCGTTACGATCCTGAACTATATCTCAATTCGAGCTTTGATAATTATTCGTTTCATCCTAATTCATATTCATTGATAACCAAAATTTGTGAAAATGTTGAATCGTTAAATTATCTGCGCTTATTACCCAAACTAAAACCCCAATTGATGAGTTATCGAGTAAGCTAGATTGGAGTGCAATCTTTCTCACTATTGCTTGCGCGAAATGACGCTTCCATTTCTAATCCTGAATCCATCAAATAGCATCAGATAATTATTAACACGCACTTTATGTTTGAGGCCATTTAAGTTTTACAATATTGAACTATGAGAGACAAACAATACTGCGGAGATTAAATATTCGTCTACCGAGCCAGGGTTATAAGAAAAGCAATTAAACTATAATTATAAAATAAAAATGTAGAAAAAGGCGCAAAAGGTGGAGAAGCAGAAACACCAAAATCAAAGGAACCAGAAAATGCGTTGATGCAAATGTTGATGCTGGTGCAGCAAGAGCAGTGACGACAGTCATCCAGTTTAACAGCGAAGCTAAATGAACAATCAGCGAAGCTAAATAAACAGACATCCAGTCTAGCTGCGATGCTAAATGAACAATCAGCAAAGCTGCACCAACAAGCAATCGAAATCAAGGCGGATTTGCAAAAACAGTCAACCGAAAGAAAAGCTGAGCTCAGTAGCCTGAACAAACAAATTATGTGCGTCGAGGATTAGGTTTACCAGAGCGAGGAGAGAATCAACCATGAGATCAGCTATGTCGAGAAGAGAATGAACCATGAGATGGAAAAAATGAAAAAGGAATTAGAAGCAGCGATGGCAGCAGTAACCACCACACCAGCCCCGCTTACAACCGCACCGCAAAGCTCATCCAGAAATGTGAAAGCACCAATATTCGACGGGCAAATGGTCTGGAGCATTTACAAAACCCAGTTTGAAGCTACCGCTAGGGCAAATCACTGGAATCAGCAGGAACGAGCAACTGCATTAATTCTTGCTCTAAGAGGCCCAGCTGCCGAGCTTTTACAGACGATCCCCGTTCAGTTGCACTCAAACTCGGTTTCTATAATGAATGTGCTCGACAGGCGCTATGGAGACGATAATCTAAAGCAGATTTATCGGTCAGATGCAGAAATCTGGCGAAACCTTACAGCAGCTAGCCCAAGACATTGAACGACTGGCAATTTTGACTTACCCAGCGTACGACCCAGAACATCGATATGACGCAGCAACAGAAGCATTCATCAGCGCATTAAACGACCAGGAATTGCAACAAGCCGTGTGTTTAGCTCAAAAGCAAACGGTTAAGGACACGTTGGCTTATACTCTGAACTTTGAGGCAGCGAAAAATGTGACTCGTACCACTGCCCGGGTTCGCAAGGTAGTGACAGACGAGTGCAGGTGTGAGTGCGTGGAAATCGAGTGTGACCCGCAGGTAAATGGTGCGCCTAGATGCTGGAATTACGGAGAGAAGGGGCACCTGCAAAGAGACTGCAAAAAACGAAGAAAGCCGAGCTATTGTTTGGGGTGTACTGCTAGGAGAAGATCTAGACCGATTCAGGAGCCCAGAATGGAAGCTCAGGTCAGGAAACATGTAAGAGCCAACTTCGTGGGGCAGAGGTTGGCTAGGAGGATCGACGTCCCCAGTACCACCATCACCGTGTCAAGACTACACCGTGGAGAAGCGGACTTATGCCTTCAGGGTCAAGTTGACGGAGAACACGTCATCATAACAATCGACACTTGTGCAACCCGATCGATTATCCGACAAGACCTAGTGAGGCAGTAACTACTTCACAAGCGCAGAATATTCTCACTACGGCCAGCTACGGGAGAAACTGCACCTGTCCATGGAGAGGTAAACCTCCAGATACAGGTGGGAGACCTCGCGTTCCAACATAATTTTCTGGTCGTGAACATTATGGATAGCTGTCTTCTTGGAATGGATTTTCTGCGACCACATGGAATCACGTTGGATTTGGGCAAACGGGTATTGAAATGGCAGAATGTCGAAGCATTGATGACGGATACTAGTGTCTAAATTCTCAAGATGAATATGGTAGTATTTACCGACACTGATGTACCGAATTCTTCCGAGAGCATTGTATGGGCCAAGCTTGAAGGTGATCCTAGAGACCATCGATCTCATCTGATAGAGCCAACGAAGACGTCCACATTGCGCAATTTGACTGTAGGACGAAGCCTTGTAAGATCTTTAAGGAAAGGGATACGTGTCAGTTACAGTCCTTCATACCACAGACTCTACCATGAGCATCAAAGCGGAAAATGTCATCGGAAGCTGCCAGCCTGTTTCCACTATCACCTCTTTGGAAGCCACTCATGACCATCATTATAAAAAGAGGCAAGACACAGACAAAACCCGAGAATCCATATCTGCAATATTGAAGCAGGTCAAATTGCCAATGCAGCTATTCAAGCGAGCCACTAATCTGGTCACCAAGTACAGTGACATCTTCTCAACAAGCCCAGATGAGCAAGGCCGAACGAGTATGGTAACTCACGTCATAGATACACAGGGAGCCAAGCCAATTCGACAAGCACCGAGACGTCTTTCTATAGCCAAACAAGGAGAAGTGAGCGCACTGATCTCGGACATGGAAAAACAAGGTGTTATCGAACCTTCTGTCAGTTTATGTCCCGCGCCAGTGGTTCTAGTAAAGACAAAGGATGGTAGCACTCGTTTTTGTGTCGACTATAGGCAACGTAACGACGTCAGCAAGAAAGATAGCTACCCGCCTCCACGCACCGAAGACATCATGGACACTTTAGCCGACGCAAAATAGTTTTCTACACTCAATCTCAAGAATGGCTACTGGCAGGTAGCAATCGACAAGAAGAACCAAGAGAAGACCACATTTTCAGTTGGGACCGAGTTGTGGCAGTTTGTGGTGATGCCATTTGGGCTTTGCAATGCTCCAACCGCCTACGAACGCCTGATGGAATACGTGATACGAGGCTTGACCTGGAAGACCTGCTTGGTGTACCTAGATGACAGCATTGTTATTGGGTGAACGTTCGAAGAGCATGTGCGGAATTTAGAAAAGCTGTTCCCCCGATTGCGGCTGGCGAATCTGAAACATAGTCCCGACAAGTGTAACCTTTCCGCAGCTGAAGTAAAATACCTGGGAAACGTCGTAGTAGCAAAAGGGGTCAAAATGGACCCTGAGAAATCGAAGCCGTAAAAAGCTTTCTAAACAACAAGCGCCAACGACAAAGTTTTTTGGGTCTGGCAACCTACAAAGACTTTGCCAATAAAGCTAAATGTCTTCACCAGCTAACCGAGAAAAATCGTCCGTATGTCTGGAATGAGCAATGCCAGGCAGCCTTTGAGGTTTTGAAGGAGAAACTGTGTGAATCACCAGTGCTGGCATATCCAAACCCAGAAAAATGCTTGAAGTTGACACCGACGCGAGCAACGGCGGAATTGGAGCTGTACGCTCCCAGCAAATCGATGGCGAAGAAAGAGTACTCCAGTATTACAGTCGAGTTCTCTCATAACGTGAGAGAAACTACTCCATGACTAGAAAGATGCTATTGGCAATAATAGAGGCCACCAAGCAGTTTCACAAGTACCTTTATGGCCAGAAATTCGTTCTGAGAATAGACCATGCATCGCAGAGATGGCTCCTTAACTTCAAAAACCCCGAGGGACAAGTTGCGGGATAGATCGTAAGATTGCAGTCATATGATCACAAAATTGTTCAGTTGAGGGCGGAGTTCATGGGAATGCTGATGCCCTCTCTCGTTGTCCATGTCCAGCTAACTGCAAGCATTACCGACGGATCTGATGGTGAAAATGGCCAAATTCGATGAAGGTTGGTCATTAAAGGAGATTCGAAATACCCCAGCCGATGGAGACATCAGGCCATTACTCTTATGGAAGAAGGCAACTGGGCAGCCTGAGTGGAAGGCCGTTTCGATGAATGGCACCACCCTGAAAAGTTATTGGGCACAATGGAACTCCCTTCAGGTGGAGGGTGGCGTACTCAAGCGGAAATAGGAAACGGTGGATGGCAGCATCTATAAGCTGCAAACTTTACTTCTAAAAGCCGAATCCACGATGTGGTTAAGGAAATGTACGAAGGATCCTCGGGAGGCCACCTTGGCGTTAAGAAGACCTTAGAGAAATTGCGAAAAAGATTCTACTGGCTCCATGCTCGAGAAGACGTAGAGGACTGGTGCCGCAGATGCACAATTCGCGCTCCCGCCAAAGGTCCAAAGCGACGACTGAGAGGACATATGCAAACATATAGCGTGCGGGTACTGTTTGGAAGGATTGCTCTTAACATCGTAGGACCCTCTCCTGAATCCAAATGGGGAAATCGATACACGCTGGTTGTAGCCGATTATTTCAGCAAGTGGCTCGCGTTCTACCCCATTCCCAACCAGGAAGCAACTACTGTAGCCGAACAGCTAGCGTTGAATTGGGTCAGTAGTTTCGGTGTACCTTGCGAACTACATTCAGATTAAGGCCGTAACTTTGAGTCACTAGTTTTTGGCAAAATGTGCAAACTGCGGGGAATAAGGAAAACAAGGGGAACACTAATGCAACCCAATCCGATGGAATGGTCGAACGTTTCAACGACACACTTAGTAAACACCTGGCTAAGATGATTGATGAGAACCGTAGGGACTGGGACCAGTACATCCCATTATTCTTAATTACATATAGAGCTACCGAATATGCATCTACGGGCAAAGCCCCCGCCAAAGTGATTTTTGGTAAGACTATTCGTCTGCCGGCTAATACGAAGTTCAGAACACCCCCTGAGAAACCCCAAAAAATCCCGAAGTAAGCAAGTGATCTAAGGCAACAATTGAACCAGATACATCGGACAGTGCGAAAACACCTCGAATCGGCTACTGACCACATGACGACCAGTTATGATCTAAAGGTAAATTCTACTGGCTTCCAGCAAGATGACTTAGTGTGGCTATACAACCCACAACGGCGGAAGAGTAGGTTTCCGAAATTGCAGCATAATTGGGAGAGACCATATCGAGTTACAAAGTGAATTAACGACGTCGCATATCGCATACAGGAACACCGCAAGCCCACACCCAAAATGAAAATCGTGCACCTGGACCATCTTGCCCCATATTACATCCAGGGAGACTTAACTACAACTGGTGACACCTCTTTTCAGAGCGAAAAGAACTCAAGTGGGGGCAGTGTTAAATGCCCAAATGATTCTGCAAGCTACTGTCACAACTGTTGTCGCAATTATTAATAACATCATGATCAACCAAGAAAAGAAAACGAATGTACACGAAAGTACAAGACTGGGCCAAGTCGATCCATGATCAACAGTTGAAAGTGACGTCACTGCGGGTATTCAGAATTGCTCAAATATTGCAGGTAGTTCTCTTCAAAACATTCGCCAATATACGAGAAATGGATTGAATGACTAGAGACCTTATATAAAGCCGAGCTGTGTGAAGGAGAGTAATAGTAAAACGGCAATAGTAAAAACTGCGATAAGTGTAGAGCGCGAATTGAAGGCGATATTGATTGATAGTGAAGTAAAAGTTTTTCATGATATATTGGAAGACATTGGAAACATGAATTGATATGATAAGTGAAAAATAAACTAAAGTAGAAGATAGTGAAATCAATTATTGTGCATTCTTAGTAAATAAACTGAACACTGATTATGTTGCCTAATTTAATCCACATAAGTTTGAAAACCACTCATCCAACCACATAAAAAACATAATTCACACAGTTCAATACAAATTTTCATTTATTGTTGTTAATTAATCGCATTTCACTAAACAGCCAACAATAAATGCAAATTTCCCATTAATCAATTTTCCACACACCCGCAAAAACCCCGCCAACTTGCACCGTATCAAACAATCGCTTCCCAAAATCCTTGTGCCAACTAAACAATTTGGCTGCAAGCAAACTAACACAGCGACCACTAATGCCGCTCGGTGACCGTTTCGCGATATCAAATAGGATCAAAGCGAATGAGAATGTAAGCAAAGCTGAATTGTTCCTGTAATCGGCTCAGTTGTGAAAATTAAATACTTCAAATTTGATTATTTACAATTGGAAAGTGATAAATGCATGCCGGGTCCAATTCCAGCGGATAGAATGCTCAATGGGTTTGGCCGTTGGCGAAATACCAACCAAACGACAGCTTTGGTGCGATAAAGCATCTCAGCGAGCGGCACGCATTCCAAATTGCGTAATATGTACGAAATGCAGGACAATATGAGGACAAAAAGAAAATAAACCGTCCCTACCGAGCAAACCACCACTCGCCGGGATGCATCCGCGAATGCCTGAATTAATTTTCCGTTCGCCTGTTGACCAATTAAGTGGCCCCAATTCGACCATTTGCATATTTGTTGCGGTATAAAGTTTTAATTACCATATTAGATAAGACCTTATCGACGTGCCAGTGATTGTTTGACTTTAAGTCCTTGAACAATTTTCCACTTTAAATTGCATGGGAAATTGGTTTGAAGTCGGTGAGGGTGGTGTTATCATTTCGGGCATTTCAAAGTACTAAAAAATGAATCCTTTTCAATAGATTTCATTTCAGAGCGTAGACTTGCTTTTCAAATTCATATAGGTTATTATTGAAACAGGAAATTCAAATCCTCCCACTTATAAGTTCGTCCTTGATGTTTCTCAGCAGAGATAATTTCCAATATCATAAATTTTATGAAAATAGCATTTGGCCTCAAATTTGCTATCCCCTAGAAAGGGATTCCTTTTGAAAACTCCTAAAAAAACTTCATTAAATCAACCCCATCCGCCTTACCCTCTATGAAGTCAATATTAAATCCAAAGCCCACACACATACACACTCACTTGTCACTCAGGGATATCACGTTGGTTATTCTAAGCTTTATCGATCACATCGTTGACTAGATATTAACTGTACAATGTAATTCACTAAAGATGTGTCAGGCGAAATTGCCATTTCAAAAGATACAACGCTACATGAGTCGGTGAAAAAGTTGGTATAATGTTAGATGTGGAGCATTTATAGATGTGCTCCTTGCTATAGAGCTGCAGTCTACTCGTATATGACTTCTTTATCACCATTCCTTGTCGATTCTTCGAATTAAACCATTACTTACGAAGCTGTTCATGTGATTAATGTTATGCTGGAAAGTAGATTATATAGATTACATACCTCGCAAAGAAAACTTTGATGGGTAATGTGGTAATATGTGGCTTGATTATGGTGAGGTCTTTTATCCTGGATCATGGAGAAGTGAGCAGTATCCCCTATGCTGACTGCAATCAATTTTTTAATGAATTTATAAGAAGGTTACACTTCCAACATCTTAACTAAGATGTAAGTTAGATCACCATCATCCACAATCTTATCTTAACTTAGTCATTACTTAGTCATAGTTTCATGAGACTCTAAGAAGTACAGTTAAAAGTCCCTAATCAATATCTAATAAATTTCCTACTGGTTTCGGTGGTAATAATTATTTTTTAGGGTTTTGTACTAAAATACAAAACCCTATTGCAATCACGACCTGCGTCCGTCTGTCCGTCCGTCTGTATGTCACAGCACTTTTTCTCCGAAACTATTGAGGCTACAGCAATGAAACTTTGTAGAAAGGTCAGAAGTGGTGACCTCTTGAAATTTCAAGGGTAAAATTTTTTTTCAAAGGCGTTGAAGGGGGGTCTCCCCGTATAGGGAGGTGACCCCTCAAAAAAAATTTTTCACCATTGGTAGTCGAGTAGGGTGTCGCTGGAAAGGTCTCAATGAGATCTTTTCAAAACAAGTCTTAAAATTGCCTTATTGTTACCGAGGGAGACAGGGGAAGGGGAAATGTACGAACTTTTCGCGTACCTCCCCTCGCGATTGGACACCTTCCATCCGAAAAATCCTAAAAAAATCATGAATGTAGGCCTTTATGAGTACAACAACAACAAATACTTGAGAAGTCGAAATTCACTCAACTTTGTTAGTAATAGTATGATTTATCGATTTTGTGTTTTCTTGAATAAAATCTAAACTGTACCTTTAAACTCAATAAAACAGATGACTATTTACAAGATTGATCTTTTCTGAAAGTTTCATAAAGATCGAACAGTATTTACCGAAGTTATAGCGATTTGAATTTTCCTGTATTACTATGGAGCAATACTCGTATGCCCTGTATTACTATGGAAACATATGGCTATGGAGCCATATGCGCTTTTTACCGACTTCGACACTACAGCTTTGCTAGAATTTGCATGAAAATTTCAGGAGTGATAGGTATCATGAAAATGATTACATACAATTGAAACAAGTTGAAGAGGCAGGAGAGAGCTCCTAGCAAAAGGGCTTTGTAGCCATTCTAGGATTCGAAAAAATAGGCCATGAATCGATGATTACCCCTGAAAAAAATTTTATGAAAGGTAGCCGATATGAGTATCAACTGAAAGTTCTCTATGAGAGCTTTTCAAAACAGTTCTTAAACTGACAGTTTTTGCTTCAGTGTGGGCACAGGGGGGGGGGGGGGGGGAAATACATGAAAAATGTGTTTCCTCCCTCCCGAATGGACACCCGTGATCTAAAAAATCTGAAAAAATTATCAAAGGAGATATTTATGGGTATAACTATAAAAAATACCTCAGAAGTCGAAATTCGTTCAACTTTGTTAATAATAGTATGATCCTCGAATTTCACATTTTCTCCAATAAAATCGTCTTTGACATGTTTCTTGATTTTATTCGTTGCTGGTTACTGCATTTTGTAAGTTAAGTACAAAACCCTTCTGACATGAGCATAGGTCTGTCTACCCAACTTGTTTCTTAATTATTTTGACAAATATCTCAAAAACAGTGCATCGCCTCATAGGGAAAAATTGATTGAGATCAAAACTAAAGCTTGCCAAGTACCCCGTCAGATGATGTACTTCCGTTTATCTCTTTTTGGCCCTGTCTTACAGACATGAAAACGACAATTATACGTCCTTATTTTCAGTTCTATGTGCATATCTCAAACATCGTGTGTCCTATGGAAAATTGTATTGAAATCAAAATGAAGTTTAGCAAATTTTTTGGAAAATGATGCCTAAAATTTTTCCGAACTTGTTCTGTTCTTAGACATACAAAAGCATAAAAGTGCTTAATTTGGGAATAATTATGTGACCTCTAGTGTAGTTAGGGAAATTTTTCTAATTTTACGAGTATCCTAGAGACAGTAACAGATGGTGTTGGAAATGATTACTTCATTTCCAAATTCTAAAGCACATGAAAAACACCGAATGGTTCTGGTGCTGCTTACTGAAGAGAATCCATTTTGTCATATTTATAGTATAGTACAATGAAACGGGTTGCAGCCACCCGAATAGAATTCAATCAATGGTGAAAAAACTGCTTAGTGTTGTAAAAATGTTTATACACTTTGATTACTTGAATGGAGTTCAATAAAACAAGCAAAAAGTGCTTACCACCAGAGAACTGAACATGCAAATAAATTACTCAGGATTCAATAAATTACATAAAATGCTTTAATGTACTTTTCTGCTTTTAGGTCACTGCCCCTTTAAACCTTACCATCTTGCTACGTTTGATAATGCAGAGAAAAGTAAAACTGACAATCAGCTATTTTATCAATTATGTCATTACTTTTTTAAGTTTTTATCAGCTGTCGTGACATTTCTCCAAAAAGTGTCAGATTGTAGTCAAATTATGGAAGGAAAAGTTATTGGCGGCTCTTTGTTGCCTGAGAAATTGTTTAGCGGAGCCTGTTTGTTGTGAGTCGTGTAGTCATGTTGGAAGTTGCAAATCAGTTGATTAAGCATTCCACACATATTTTAATCAACATTAACCTGAACTTCATTCAATTTTAGATCCCAAGTCGGCTCGTAAACGAAGTAATAAAGCCAATGGTAAGTCGTCTCCTATGGAAAATAAGTCTGGTACATCTAAAATGGTACCAGGAAGTAAACCCTCAAATAGCAGCGCAGCACCCGGAAAATTGACTATACGTCATAGAAATACATTTGAGGATGAAACGGATGAGGATAACAGAAATAAAAATAATCGTGGCTCAACAAGAACTCAAAGTCAATGTTTTCCTCGCCCGAATAAGGCCATGAACGGCGTTTTATCGTCAAAACTCTTACCACCCTAGCTGGCACTAGGTCCAAGTCGAAGAAGCGGTTAGATAGGAGCATCTAGAGCTAATAGTCAAGAGGAATCAAGTAGCTAAATGAGCTGTACAACATCATCATCAAGTTTTTTAGATAGTGATAGTGAAGAAAGCGCTGATATCCCGGTTTCTGAGTTAGGCCACTCTCGGCGGCAAATATGTCTGTCGGCACGTAATCACTCAAACGATTCCGAAGACAGCTACAAACCTAATGATAAACATTTTGGGTAGACAGACCTACGCTCATGTCAGAAGGGTTTTGTACTTAACTTCTCAGAAATGCAGTCACCAGCAACGAATAACGTCAAGAAATATGGCTAAAAAGATATGCACGACAAGAAGAAAATCCATTGTTTTTCTATTGTCAACGGTCGACATTTTGTTGCAAACCAACAAAAATCACGCAAATCATAAATTCTCATAAATATTAATGTTATTGACCTTATTTGAAAATTTCATGAATATCAAATCAAAACTGCAGTGGCTGATTCTAGGGAAAGTCCATAAAATTCCAAAATCATGTGTTATTATGTTGTAACTAGAGAAATTTCAAATGGGTATAACTTCCGTGTATATCATTCAATTTTCATCAAACTTATAAAGTTTATGGTACCTTTGTAGGACAACTTAAACGTCGAATTTCGTTCAGTCTAAGAGTATATATATGATTTTATTGGGGAAAATGTGGATTTCGAATATCAAACTGTTATTAACAAAGTCGAGTGAATTTTGACTTCGTTGACTTTGTTGTGGTTGTACTCATAAACATCTACCGCCATAATTTTTGTCAGATTTTTCGATTCACAGGTGTCCAATCGCAAGGGGGACACCAATTTTTCGTGTATTTCCCCTCCCTGTGCCCCCTGTGAAGCAAAAAGTGGCAAATAAAGACCTTTTTTGAAAAGTTCTTATCAAGGCCTTCCCTTTCATACCCATATCGGCTACCTTTGATGAATTTTTTTCGGGGACCGCTCCCCTTAAATACGTTATACAATTTTTTTGTAGTTGAACTCTGAAGAGAGCACCATATTACACCTGCGTGCAAAATTTGATGTTCATAGCTTAAGTAGTTTGCGAGAAAAAGTGCTGTGACACACAGACGGACAGACGGACAGACATGACGCGATTTTGACAGGGTTTTGTAAAATTATTTTACAAAACCGTAAAAAGTGAAACTAAAGAAACCTGCTCGAAACAGTTCTCCTACAGCACGTACAGTGTGCCCCCTTATACCGATGTATTAAGAATTGTCTGGGTGGCATACTTGACAAAGCGACGAGATGTGAATGCAGATCGCACTTGAAGGAAGTTGGAGTGGCAGACAAAACATTGCTGATGAGTAAGATAAAGATGAAGGTGAGAACGCAAGAGGAACAAGGGTATGTAATCGCAACATAGAAATAATTTGCCTAATTTTTAAAAATTTTGAATCAATTTTCAGAAACCTAATCGAAACCCGGTACGACGAAAAAAGTCATCAGAATCAGAACATACTGTCGAGGAAACTCCTGAAATTATATCAAACGGACGAAACCCGCCCCAACTACGAACGAATCGCAATAACAGAGTTTTACCCGAAGAAAGAAAGGGATGCTAATCAGCTAGATATGCTGTTTAACGAAATTGATCTTTTGGAGCTCCCATCATCAGTCGTAGAAAATATATCATCGCGATTGGGAATGCGAAATAATGGGAATAGTTCAACACCAACAAATGGAAATGTGGTACAAAACAACCGTGAAACGGAAACTCCTCTATGACGCGAACGAAATTTACAGCCGCCATACTCCTACCCTAATGACGATGAGGATAAAGATGATGATTTTGATAAAAATTCTTCCGAGGAAGAAGAAGACGAAGAGAAATCGGAGGTAATGAACCTCTGAAATCGGCATTAGGTAAACATTCACGAATAGCTGTCAATTATATTCGCGCTTCATGTTTGACGATGATCAAGACTATGACGAGGAGCTCACTGACTGTAATGAGCGCAGCCAAAGTAGACGCATGCAAAACAGGCGCAATCGAAAGAGATCACTTTATAATAAAGACTCAGGTGAAAGTTCTCCAGAAGATGATAAACCTCCAACAAGAAGAACTGGAATGCGTTCAATCCCACCTTTCACCAATGATTCAATACAGTGGCGAGCAGTTTCAATTCAAAAATGGTAAATATTAGCTACAAAGATATCAATAGTGAAAACGACGACAATGGGCAAACAGTTAGTATCAGCAGTTGAGGTTGTGTGCGGAAAATTATTACCAAGGCTTCAGGCCTTTTTAGATAATAGCAGTTACTCTACCATCAAATGTAGTTTTCTAATTTTCAAATGAGAAAAAAATAGTAAAATGATCCAATGAGATGTTCAAAACTATTACAATGATGATCATTCTGCCAAATGTACATTTAAAAATTTTATTATAAACATGAAAGTAATTGCAATTTAATTGAAGATATCATTAATCATTAATTTAATTAAATGCTATTTTACAACCGCGGAAGTCCCCGCAATTGCAGACATTATGTTTCAGCAGAGGGGCGTGTAGCCCGGGGTGGCATACTGAGGCCGGCTAATGCTCAGTCGTGGGACTTCCGGGACACCCTCTGCTCATGCTGAGCCACACTACACATAAAAAAAACCAACACAACGGGAAAAGGACGGCAAAGGGGGAGGACATTTTAAGAAATGAAAGATTATGGTCTTAACGCGACATGGCCGCTTATTTAATTCACAACAAAAAAAGAATTCTACACGTAAAACTCACAAATTTTACTCCCCTTATAAAATTTATGTAGGAATAATCCGTTAAATAAAATTTTATAAGAAGAAAACAAAAAATTAATTTGATAACATAAACTAACAGGAAGTATATAAAAAAGCAAATCCAAATAATTACTCACACTTTCCTTATTGAACTCCGAGTGCTCGGCGAAGAACGAAAAAGTAATTCGGGGCAACTGAAACTCAAGCTTCAAGTTGAAAATTACTGTTAACATAAAATCCAAAATGAAAACACAGAACGGCCACTTTTCGTAAGACGCTGGAAGCACCCTCTGCACTCATCCACTGTCCTTTCAATTACATCCAATAGCATAATTTCAAATTCAAAAATTGAATTTTTCACTATTCATATATAAAACAAAGTCCTGCTCAGAAAACTTTCCTCTTCCTTTTTTTGTGTTTTTCTCCTCGTCTTTTAGTTTATCAACAGAGGACACTTTTCTATCTCACTTTTAACTGCCCTCTACAACAATTAAAATTTGAATCCATAATATAAGCTTTTTGATTTTATTTGCCGCACAATTTTTGGGTTTGGGTCATGCCGGAATATATTTAAGGCGTCATTATTTTTTTATTCTCAGTTCACTCCATTTAACTAAGTTTTTCGTTGTCTAAAATCCGCACTTAACTTCACTCCCATATGCCACAAGCAAAATTTTGCTAATTTTTCTATTCCAATTCACACGTTTGTAACTAAATCCAATTCGAAACCCCACTTTTTCACAAATTCAAAATTAGTCTTTATCTCGACACTGCCAAAGCACTTCCTCTTCTGCTTCAAACCAAAAACGAACTCTTTTCCGCCAACAACAATCCACTTATTTCAAAGTCAAATACTGACTGCCGCAAATCCAAGAACCCAATCCCGCAATACTTTCCTTTACAATTATCGCTGCCGCATCTGGGTAACATAATCGAAGTTCATTACATTTCAATTCCGCTCCCACACATCGTTTTGCATATCGACTCCCGCAATAATTTCCATTTTGCATATATGGCGATTTGCATAACCATGATAGCGTTTGGTTAGATGCAAATCATCACACGGAAACAATTGCTTTCACCGATATTCTAAAAAAAAGTGTTTTCCTGCGTTCAGGGAACTTGAACCCAGGGTCCCAGCAAACCTCCGGTCAAGAATCCACGCCGCCACCAACGGAGCCACCTTCTGTTGCTTTCCTATTCATCGAATTAGCAATTTCAACTATGCATCTTTCTTGATGGGCATGAAAATAAAATTTGATATTAAGGAAACGTGAATGAATTTTTGTTGTTTGTTATTTGTTAGTATGAAAAATAAAATTTGTCAGTGGGAGCTCATGAACAAAATTAGTTAGTATGAAGGAGGGAATTAGGTTTGTTAGGGAAAATATATCGGATGAATTTTTGTCAATGGGAACAAATGAATGGTGTGTTGTTAGTGCAGTGTATTTACAGACATGATTTTCAGATGCCAAATAAGCGCACATCAAATCTAGCGAGCGAAGAATTTTTCTGTGTGGCTCAAAATCTAGAAAAAGTTAAAAGTAAACGTATATCAGCCCCTCATTTATTGAAAATTAAAGTTTATAGAATGACTCATACCGTTATTTCAAAGCGGAAGAGAAAAAATTGCTACTAGCGATGTCTGAAACACCCTTAACTGCATGGTCAACTCAAGTATCTTAATAACGCTCAGAGCAATGACAAGAAAACCTGCTCGAAACAGTTCTTCTATAGCACGTACGGCAAAACGAGGTAGAAACTCACAATTGGGTGAAAATTCAAGTAGACTAACAGCAAAAAACCAGCGAAATTGGTTAAAAAATCGCCAGAGTCGTAAGAAGATGAAAATGATGCATCAGATGTTTGCAGTGACAAAATAACCAGGCAAAAAGCACTAAACGTATATCACCGGTGATATATGAGAATTGAAAAGTAAGGAGAACACGAAAGAATAATAATGAAGATAGCGATCACCATTCGGGTGAGAAACCACCTGTGAAATTTCGAAATGTACCAAATCCTCATTATGAATCCGATCATAGTTATCGCTTAACAGCACGTCTCCAGAGAGCTATAGAGTCTAATACCGAACGAAAAGTTGTACGACCTACAACGTGTAGTATGCAACATGCTGGAGGAAGTTGGAGTGGCAGACAAAACACTGCTAAAAAGATGAAAATGAGAACCCGAAAAGAACAAGAGTATGTAATCGCACAATAATGCAGGTCCCAGTCACAATAATGCACAATAATCCAGGTCCAAGGCGAAGGAGCACTCGGCTAGGAACATCTAGAGCTAATAATCAAGAAGAACCAAGCAGCGAAACGAGCAATACATCACTCCTTTCTTGCTAGTCTAGATCAATTTGTGAACAGTTCTCAAAGATAAAAAAAAATATACCACGACCCAAGATCTAAATGCCCTAAGATACTGCATTGTCAATCCTCAGGAGATATCACTACTTTGAATTTCTTGATGTTCCTTTAATTAAATGTTTTAACGAGGGAAGATTTTTTTGAAAGATGTTACTTTATTAGATAGATCACTGGAGAAGACGCTGGATAAGCCCCGAAACAGCTGCCTGATTTAAGGAAAATTAAATTCAACCCGAGAGTGGTAGTTCTTGGAATGTTTTGACAGAAGGATTCTCAGACTGCAAATAATAATAACAAAAAGTCCATCAAGTTAACCAATTTAACATATATGTAAAATACAATACTCACATTCAACAGTTCCCAGCAACTCTTCTTCGTGTGTTGCGTATACTGCCGGACTTTGAACGTGTTTCACCATTTCTGGGTACAAATTACTCATTTTGACGTCTAATTTTTGACGCCTAATTGTTTGCAACTGTATTAACTGCCGAGAACTGCTAGTTTTACTTTTGTTTGACGTCATGTCACAGAGAATGTAGGGCAAGACGGTCAGGTTTAAGGAAACAGTGTTTTAGGAATGTTACATTAGGTGATGTAAAATATCAATCAAGTGTGAGACTGTTAGATCTCAATCAATGGTGAGACTGTAATATATCACTCAAGGGTTTCATGTTTTTGTGAATGACAGCTAATAATATTTCCCATTCTATACTTTTGTTTTCAAATTGACTACACTTTTTTTTAATAAGTTGAGTTTTATAAAATCAAGGCTTTTATTGACTTCTCGCTTCAAAAATAATAATTGAGATACAACAATTTGGCAACGAGATGCAGGAAATTCCTTCTACACGTCTGAATACGCGTGAGGAACAGGGTAGCTAGAATATTCCAAAAAAATCAATCCAAAGCGGCGACGACAAGCTCTGAATCAAAATCTACCTCCTGCTTCAGTTGACACATCGAAATCGAACAACATATCGATTCTTCTTTCAACATACATGGAAATTTAAATCGAAGAAGCAGAATTGTCAACATCAAGTAGAAACTGTAAACAACGCGAGCGAAATTCAACATTTATCCAACCCAGTTCAGCCAATTCGTGAAAACCCAGCAGGAACTGATAAAGGTAATTATCAACCAACAGCAGGAAACGTTAGCAACTCAGAAGGCTTTCGCCACTGCTCAAGTGTAATAAACTTCTGCGAGATCGGAATATACAGTTTTGATACCCAATTATGAAATTTTATTAATTTTTGAAAATAAATATTTGAAAACTACATCAAAATGAAGGGAATTGATAAAAATTTGGAATTTTACGCAAAACTACTTTTCAATTCAATTGGTGCAAAAAAATTTTAACATAATCGAAGCATTAGTAGCTCCGACTTTTCTAGGAGAACTAGATCACAAAAATTCAATGAATATTCTCGAAAAACGCTTGTCTCCGAAAAACAGTCCGTGGCTCAACATCAATTTCTCTCCAAGTATCAAGGGGAAAATCAATCAATATCAGATTTTGTCGCTCTATTAAGGGCAGTTATTGGTGGTTGTGCGTTTTTTTGCTCATGCAAAGCATCAGTTGTAGGCATTTTCTACGAACCCAGTTCATCCGAGGGCTTTGCGACAATTCAATTAAAGAGGAAATCCTGCATACCGGTGGAGGCATCGAAACTCGACTCGGGAGAGCTTGCACATAAATTAACAGCGAAAAATACAAGGAAGGTTCAAGTATGGTAGACCTGTTGGCGTGTTACTAGTTATTGGCATTTCTTGGTATTTAATGTCCCATCATTGGGGAACTAGCAAACCCAGTAAGCAACCTCAAGGCAGTTTAATACCAAAGTTTATTAGTAATAGTCTGATCTGTGAATTTTAAACTTTTTTCCGGAAAATCTTAAGGGGACTCTTGAGTTTACCAAAAACTTATATACAGCATTGTCAATTATAGGTGCATTTATGTATCACATACCCATATCCTGAAAATTTTGTAGCACCCAAGGTTCAAACAAAAAAGTTATATATACATTTTTTTTTGCTTTAACACTGCAGCTCCTTTTGGCCCTTCGCTCAGAGATAGAGTATCTCATTATCTTGACGGAATTTTTTAGTACTCGGGAAGGTGATGCCATCAATACTATATATACTTTGGCCGTGTGTCTGTCCAACCAGCTCCGATATATTCTGATTTTTTGCCAGTACGCATCATATCTAAACGGGGTTATAGTCCGTCAGAAGAATCACTCAAAACAAATCTCGTTGTTTCCAACGAGTGTCGAACCAGGAACATTTGGCTCACGGAATAAGTGCTTTAATCACTTCACTAAGCATACTACAAAATTTATGGTGGGCTAAATGTTTACAATTAATCTTACAAAACTAAAAATGCATGATACTGGGGAGGTGGGTGTATTTTAGCGGCCTGAACACTGCACTGCATAGGGCGAAGGCGAGTTTTCCATGCCTAACAGTGGAATTGAATGTGATAACTATACCACCGGAATGCAAGTTGGACGACGGGTTAACTCCCATTCTTGGCAAACCCTACATTGTATCAAAACCTGCATCAGAGCCTTGGAATGGATTGGACCTACGCTAACGATCTCGCAAACGAAAAAGGAACTTTGGCATTGAATCCTAGATTGTCAGATCACTGAACAATCCCGGTGCTGTTATGGACCTTTTAAAATAGGCCAGTCAATATAAATTGATAATATTGGCAATTCAGGAAACAAACTGAGCTGCGAATGATATTCAAGACATTAAATTGCACACAATATTCAAAAGAAGATAGCCTACTGAAAGTTGAGAGTTTGGAGTGGCCTTCATTGTAGATAGGGAGTTAAAATTGTATGTTATTGATTTTAATCCAGTCAATGGACGGTTGTGTGCATACCATATAAAAGCTAAAATCTTCAAAATCTAGCTGATAAACGTACACGCTCCGCTGAAGACAGGGACGTAGAAACGAAGGAAACGTTCAACAATCACCTGGGAAGACGAGTCAACTCAGTGTCTAAACAGGACACAAAAATAATTCTCGGCAATTTTGACGCTTAGATTAGCAATGAGCTTTCTCATTGGGGAGTGAATGAAAGATATAGCCTCTAAAATGAAACAAATGACAACGATAGTTAAAGATATTCTGCCTTTAGTAGAGCTTTCAAATATAAAAAAAAGGAAACAAATTACAACGATAGTTAAAGATATTCCTTCTTAAGTAGAACTTTCAAATATAAAAAAAAATGAAAGTAGTAGTACTGAGGAAGTTCTTAAATAGAGAACGAAACATTTGCATACGGAATAAAAATAAAAATAGTAGAATTAAAGGGAATTAACTTTCTTTCATTTTTTTTTATAAATGAAAACGGCTCGCGCGTGATTGACTTTGCATGTAGCAGAAACTTAGTCATACGTTTGACTTGCTTCTCATATTGACGCATACACAAAACTACTTGAGTATCACCAAATAGCAACATACAAAATCAAATCGAACATGTTCTGATCCAACAACGTTGGATCTTGAGAAAACTTGATGTCCGAACATACCGAAGAGCCAATTGTAACACGGATTATTACTTGATCAAACTAACCTATTGGTGTCGTATGTTAAAGACGGTGAAGACCAGGCCGCTACAGAAATTCAACTTTGAAGACTCCAAACAGCTCCCAACCTATTAGAAACATCGCTGAAATTAAACAACGAGCTATGGATGGAAATGAAAGCGGCAGTTAAGGCCTTAGCAGAACAGACGATCGGTCATCAAGCCCAACGTCAAAGAAATGAGTGTTTTGATGACGAATGCCAGCATGCTTCAGATAAAAATAATTAGGTGTACAAACAACATTTAGGTAGAAAAATTAGGGTGATGCGAAAAATTATGACGATCTCAGAATGGTAGGGAAAAAGATAATCGGAATTAAGAAAAAAATCTATGACAACTAATTGAAAAGTATCGATGTACGTCTAGCGAACAACAACACAGGACAAGCATAAGAAGCAGTACCAGCCCAAGACCACGCTCTGCCGTGATGACATCGGCAACATCATCGGTGATGAAAACAAGAATAAGGAAAGATGGGCATTATATTTCAAGAACCTCCTAAATTATTCTTACAGCTCCAGAACATCGGAGCCTGTGGGTATTCTTGGAGTGATTTCATTGGCCCCACCAATTTTAGATGAAATCTGCTCTACCATCAATGCTCCAAAAAATAATAAAGCCCCGGGCATCGATGAGATTGCAGTGGATCTCATTAAATACGGTGATAATAGTTTTCACAAAGCCATCCACAAAGTCATACGGCTCGTTTGGCAACAAGAACATGCACCAAACGAGTAGCACCAATCGATTATATTCCCTGTCAACAAAAAAAGCAACAAGTTACAGTGCGAAAATTAAAGGGGAATATCACTGCCTTATGCGGCGTACATAATACTTTTGAAGACTTTAGAAAATCAAATCAGATCATACGCCATCAATATTATTGGGGAGTATCAAGATGGTCTGAGAGCAGGTAGATAGACGATAGACCAATTGCTTACTATCAAGCATGTATTTCAGAAATGCTGGAAGTTCAACATTGACGTACACCAGATTTTCGTTGACTTTAAGCAAGCATATGACAGTATTGACTGTAACAATAATGCATTGTTTTGGTATCCCAGTCCAGAATATATCATGAAAAAGCTACCTGTCGATGCAAGAGGTACCCTACTATACAAGTCAAGCCAAGTGATAGCCTATACAAATGACATCAACGTTTTGTCACAGCATCGACCACCGCCAAAGAATTTTTCTAAGACTCGACACTGAAACAAAACTCGTAGAAGTACAAATCAAAGAGAATCAAATAAAGCTCATCATGCAGTCGAGGAGAAAATACCTGCAATAACCAAAATATTACACTTAGCGAAGACAATATCAAAAATGTGGGCGGATTTGTGTATGTTAGCACCAACATAATAAGAACCAGTAATGAAAGAGGAGAAATACGCCGAAGAATACAGTTTGCAACTATAATTTTTTATTTAGTTTTGTCGATCTTGAAGATCAGCTGCTTACACAGAAAAACAAAGCTCCAAGTAGGAAAGTGGTACAAAATGATCTTCCTAGGCGAAAACAGATATGATATCTGCCTTGAAACAAATTTCATGAAATTGATAATTTTCCTGGTAGTCTCAATAGTTGATCTAAAATTTAGTCTTCGCAAAATATAACTTTATTAATCGTATTCTTTTATGTAAGCAATTTTGTAAATGTCTTTTAAAGGATCGTTTTATACTGCCAGGTGTCTAAAATGATCTCTGATATGAGGTATTATGATCCCTGGGATCATTTGACCCCACTTTTTTAAATTAAATGAAATTAAAACAGGCGTTTGTGAGTAAATGTCTTTTATTTCAATTACAGAAATAAACAATTTCCTTTGTAAATAAAACAAAAATAAATAGAATCAAAATTCGTAAAATTAATTTTTTTACAACAGAAAAGACTAGTTCAAATTCACAGTCGAAAATGGAATACATAATACAAATTTGTTTAACTTAAATATAGTTCTTCTGAAATTATAGCTGCAGTTAGAGCTTTATGATTATTTCTGGCAATTAATTTTCTTATGCAAAAGTAAAAAATATGTTGAGAATGTGATTTACAAACTCAAATGGTTTCAAAAAAGTCACACATGAAGTCTTCGGCGTCATTGGGATCTACTCCTGCGCATGTATCGTGCCCCCTCCTCAAACAATTACAGCATCTAATCCACCCTTTGCTTCTATTATCCTTGGAATTTTTCTCGCATCGAGGCAAACATTCCGTGTCATTAGTTCAGAAACTTTATTCTAACACTTTAACCTGTTAGAAATGAACACTTTGAGGTCGTTGTAGATTAATCAAATAAAGTTACAATTTCCTTATGGACCACAAATATTGATTTAGAATAAAAATCAAGAGTTTGATGGTAAAAACGATTTTTTATTCTACAACACACACGGATGCATTTCAGTCGTAGACAGAAGATGGCCTAAAATTTCATCTTACTCAGTAGTTTAGGCCGCAAGATAATCTACATCGGTGAAAGTGTCCGGGTTAAGTGGTATTATTCCGCATTTTTCAAATCGTTTGATGATATTTGAAGGAACAGCAGCTCTCATGTATGCTTCCGAAAAAATTTTATCTTATTTGAAAAGTAAAAACAACGTGACCTGGATTGTTGCTCATCCACTTTTTGAACGCTTGATAATGGTACATGCTCAGTGGATACATGACCGCAACGTCGAGTGGCTGCAGTTTGTGTGTGCAGTGCGGTGGTAGACGTTATTTTCTTGTGCTTTTAATATGAGCTATATGTTTTTGGTATCAGTTGGATCGCCGTCCAGTATCAGAAGAGCAGGATCTTTAGCAGAAGGCTTAGCATGAGCTAAAAAGTGCTCAAACCACTGTGCAAAAACTTCCATTTTCATCCAGCCTGTTGAATTATAAGCATATATTGATACCAGTCGTGCACCATCCATTGACCTTACTCCTGAAAAATATATTCCAAATTTGAATATCCTTTTAAGTCGCATATTTTTCTTGTTGTGTCGTCAACTGGCATATCATGATGCGATTCTATAAAGATTATGCGTACTGTTAATTTTCTATAGATTTACAATAGGCAATTTAACTTTATTGAAATCGTGATATTCGTCGTGATGTTTCCTGAAATTGAACATGGCCTCCGCTTTTATAAATTTATTAAATGACGCGTAGCTTCTCGCGTCCACGCATCCATTTTTGCACCCAAATTAAAGAAAGGCAATCGTTTCATGACGACTACCTTCTTTACCGAATGCTCAATTCGGAATGATTACCGGCATTTGTATAAAATTTCCCCCACCAAATGATCAACAAAATGCGTTTGTGTATGTGCGTTACGCTCGTTCACCCTACAAAATGTTGGCTTGTTTTTACCATCAGGTCCCCTCAATGCCTCTCACTCTTCTTGCCCATATAACCTGTTTAACGCTCACTTTTAACGCTGTGTCTGAAAAAGCCCAATGCCTTCAAAAGATGGATCCTGAGGCGAATAAATAGAGCGAAGCTAGACGGGGACCCATAGCAAATTCTATACAACCATGAGGTGTATAAAATTTTTGACGAGCTGGAGCTCCCACTGATTGGAAGATAGCAGAAGCTGCAATGGACTGGCCATGTGAATCGTATAGACAAACAACCGATACGCAAAAAGTTATTTGTTGGGAGAGCTGAAGGGATTTTTTCCGATCTAAATTCATGATGTATATGCAAGTCAAGTTTTGATATTCAAAAGGCTTCTTTGATGTACTTTTTATTTGACAATCCCCTTCTCAAAGAAGCACTCTACTGCTACTTTGGCTTGTTAATGTGAAGTTTCTTAGTTTCATATTTATTGCCAGAACTTGCGTGCAATCAAATGTGTAAATAATTTACTGTCATCAAAAAGTGAATCGTTTCAATCTCGTCGAAGTTCATTCACACCTTATCACAATTCTCTGATATTATTTTTTCATACTTTTCTTTCTATCCCACCGTTTCCATTCTACCTACGTTTGGCTACTTTGCGGTCAAAAACCAAACATCGATCAAATTGGAATTCTATCGAAAATGGAGAAGGATGTGGACGAAGGATTGGAATCGTTTTTATTGAGAGGAATTTTTATTGCTTATTGGGTCACCTTTGCGATTTGATGTTATTTTTCTTCCTGAAACACATTCTCAATGGTTGGAACATGTCTTGCAAGGACGAAAAATATGGGGACCTGATGTCCATTGCACATTAAAATTGGACGTTGGTGCTGGTTCTTTGTTGTTGGAAGAAAGTATGTATAACGCTGAAACTTTTGAGGAAAAAAGGTTATTGGTGTGTAGTTGTAATAACATATTTAATTTTGTGTTCGATTTTCGAAGTGGAAATTTGTACTTTAAAGCATTTTTGGCTACCTGTTTAGATAAAAGGATACCTGTCTTTTACAATGACACCCTCTATTCTTTGGAACTTGATGATTGAAGCTCAAGCATAGAAGTACAATAAATAAAATTTCGAAAAACATTTTTAGCCCAATTATGGCCAAAAATATACCGTCTCTGAGTATATTCAAATTAACTCACATATGCTATAACATCCGCTCACATACCGTTTGCTTCCAAAAATATTTCTGTTAAATATTGTAATCGCGCATTTTTGTATTTACAGTGAACATTCATCTGATATTTATCATGTAGGGTAAGCAGCATGGTTTCCAACGAACAGGATATTTATTATGAAGTCGGATACGCTCCTGGCATTTTGTATGGACAAACACCCTCACACGTCCTCTCTGGCAAAAACCTATTTTCATTAATTGTCCGGGAAGCCTCTCTACAAATAATTATTTTATTTCGATAAGTTATGATTGCTTTTAACGTAGGCTTGCTGTAATAACCACGTCCTGATCTTTATATGCATGCCAGGGTTCATGCGAATGAATGTGTAGCATTAAATCAATGCCATCCTTAAACCAAAACGGTATATGTTGGGGAAAACAATTTTTATATGAACATATTACATTTTTCGCGCACGTATCTTTCTCTGTATTGAAATACGGGTATACCTATACAAATCAATGGAATTGAATCTTTTTGTAAATTAATGATCCAGCAGTGCAGGTTTACGTTATTTACGTTTGATTTTGCTTGAATATTATTTCGATGAAATTCAGAAAGAGGTAACATTTTTTGATGGAAGGAAAATAATTAAGGTTACAAATTAAAATAAAAAAATTTCTTATTAATTTTTGATTAATATAAAGTTAACATTTGATTTAAACTTCAATACGAAGCTCTTTAATAGAATTATTGCATCTCATCATGAAATCTTTTCAATATATTTGAAGTGGAGATTTACTTTTGTACAATATTCAAAATTTTATGAAAATGTCCATGAATTGCGGTAAGTTGACGTAGAAACAAAAGTCCCGGTAATGACACTAGTTGAGTTCCATTTCTTCTTCTTCTTAGCCCTACAGCACCTTTCGGGCCTTCGCTTCCTGTAAACAGCGCCTCCAACTATCTCAGTCCGTTGACCGCGTCATCCAATTCCGAAATCCGAGCAGCGATGAACTGTCTTTGTTGACCGAGTCAGACCAGCGTTTCCTTGGTTTCTCCGCTGGCCGCCGGCCTTCAGTTCTCCCAACGAATACCTTCTTGGGTATCCGTTGTTCGTCCATACGATTCATATGTCCAGCCCATTGCAGCTTCCGCAGTCTTACAATCCTTGAGACCTCCGGTTCGTCAAAAATTTCATACAACTCATGGTTGTATCGAATTCGCCATTGGTTCCCATCTAGCTTCGGTCCGATAATTCGCCTCAAGACCCGTCGCTCAAAGGCGTTCAATATATTTGCGGATGCTTAGGTTAGGGTCCATGTTTTACACCCATAGCATCACACAGGTCTTATCACAGATTTGTACATTTGGAGCGTTGTTTTCCTGTGTATGCAGCTGGTCGTCAATACTGAGTAGAATATTTTATTTGCGAGCTGTATTTTTCGGCGTATTTCGTCTCTTTCATTGCCCTTTTTCGTTATTTCGGCGCCTAAATACACAAATTTGCTAACATTCTCGATACTGTATTTGCTAAGTGTGATATTTTGTGTATTTGAGGTATTTTTCCTCGACTGCGTCATGAACTTTGTTTTATCTTCGTTGATTTGTAACCCTACTAGTTTTGCTTCACTGTCGAGTTTCAGGAAGAGTTCTTTGGCAGTTGTTAATGACCGAGACAGAATGTTGATGACGTCTGCTTAGGCCCCTACTTGGCTCGATTTGTATAGTAATGTACCATGCGTATCGACAGGTAGCTTCCATATGACGTACTCCAGAGCCAAATTGAATAGCAATGGGGTCAGCGCATCTCCCTGCTTTAGTCCGATATTTGTGTCAAAGGCATCGGTGAGTTGGTTATTGATGCAGACTTGGGAGGTTTTTGAAGTCATTGTCATTTTGGTAAGACGGAATCATTTGGCTGGGATGCCAAAACCAAGCATTATTTGGTACAGTACGTTACGATCAATACTATCGTATGCTTGCTTGAAGTCAACGAAAATTTGGCGTACGTCTATGTTGAACTCCCAGGATTTTTCAAGTACCTGCTTGACTGTGAACAATTGATTTGTTGTTGATCTACCTGCCCTAAAACCACCTTGATACTCCCCAATAAAACTGCTGGCGTATGTTCCGATTTTATTTTCTAAGATTTTAGAAAATATTTTGTACGCCAAACAAAGTTGTGATATGCCTCTATAATTTACGCACTGTAGCTTGTCAACTTTTTTGTGGATAGGGAATATAATTGATTGGCTCCACTCTTTCGGCACATGTTCTTGTTGCCAAATGTACTGGATGACTTTGTGAATAGCTTGATGAACACTACTGCCACCATATTTGATGAGCTCCACTGGAATCTCATCAATGCCCGGCGCTGTATTATTCTTTTGGGCTTTGATGATGGAACCAACTTCATCCAGAGTTGGTGGAGCCAATGGATACTCTCTGCAGACATCTATAGGCTCCGATGTTCTGGAGCTGTGCGGAGGATTAAGGAGGTTCTTGAAATAAGATGCCCACCTATCACTTCCATCCAGAGCTCATTGCTCGTCTTTAACAATGCGTCTAATAAGATGGGAGCCACCTGGTTGTCGAGGGTATCCGTGAAATGTTTGGCCACAGACGCCGTTTGGAGCCTTTCGATGTCGAATTGTTGTTGCGGGCTGGTCCTCGCTGAACATGCCTTTGACATACGACATCGATAGGTTAATTTGATCAACTAATTATCTGAGTTACAATTGGCTCCTCAGTTTGTACGGATGTCAAGTATGCTCGAGGCCCAAAGTTGTTGGATCAGAACATGATCGATCTGGTTTTTAGTGTTGCCATTCGGTGATACCCAGGTCATTTTATGAATGCGTCGATATGGGAAGCAAGTCGAACGTATGACTAAAATTGTGCTACATTCAAAGTCAATCAGGCGCTGGCCGTTGTCAGTTGTTTCATCGTGGAGGCTGTAGACTTCAGTCGTTCCCCGATGAGATAGCTCATTGCCAACCTTAGCGTTGAAATCACCCAGAACAATTTTTGTGTCGTGTGTGGGCAATGAGTCAATCAATCTTCCCAGGTGATTGTTAAAACGATTCCTTCGGTTCCTCGTCGCTTTCTTCGCTCGGGACATGAACATTAATCAGTCGGATACAACCGTTCATTGACTGCCTTAAAATCAATAAAGGCCACTACGACTTCTCGTTTTCCAGTAGGTTTCCCACTTTTAAACCTTCTTCTTCTTCTTCTTAGCCCTACAGCCCCTTTCCGCCCTTCGCTTCCTACAAACAGCGCTTCCAACTGTCTCCGTCCGTTGGCCGCGTCATCCAATTCCGAGATCTGAGCAGCGATGAACCGTCTTCGTCGACCGAGTCAGACCAGCGTTTCCTCGGTTTCCCCGCTGGCCGCCGGCCTTCAGTTCTCCCAACGAATACCTTCTTGGGTATCCGTTGTTCGATTCATGTGTCCAGCCCATTGCAGCTTCCGCAGTCTTACGATCCTTGAGACCTCCGGTTCGTCATGAATTTCATACAGCTCATGGTTGTATTGAATTCGCCATTGGTCCCCGTCTAGCTTTGCTCCAATAATTCGCCTCAAGACCCGTCGCTCAAAGGCGTTCAATATATTTGCGGATGCTTGAGTTAGGGTCCATGTTTCACACTCTTAGCACAACACAGGTCTTATCACAGATTTTTACATTTTGAGCTTTGTTTTTCACTTTTAAATATTGTGTGCGATCTCATGTCTTGAATGTCGTTTCCAGTCCAGTTCGTTGTAAAAGGTCCTAAACAGCGCCAGGGTAGTTGAATGATCTGACATTCCAGGATCCAATGCCATAGTCCATAGTCCGGGGCCTATCTGCAGGTTTCGAAACAATTAAAGGTTTTCCAGGGGCGGGGAGTTAGCCCGTCCCCCAACCTCCATTCCGGCGGCATGGTTATTACTTCGATTCTGTTATCAGGCGCGGAAGATTCACCTTCGCCCTCCTATGTCCTCACGAAGGAGGTGTAAGTAGGATTAAGTAGCAGAGCTGTAGATGTATTTACGGTTATTAGCATTTTTCGACATTTAGTGTCATAATATTGAGGAACCAGTAAACCCAATGTGCACCCCGAGAACATTTATTACCATTAAATTGTGGGGTTTGGGATCAGGAATCATGGAAGCTATGGGCCGGGGAAACAAAGGGTTCCCTCCTCCTTTTTCAAACAGGGCTGGGACCATCTATGGCGTAGTTTCATTTAGCGCTATACATAAATTACGTAAGCTGTGCGACTATCTTGTCGTAGTCTGTTCAAATCCTTAGTGTCTCTGTTAGCATTTACTTTCATTTCCTATTTTTCTGCGATGAAATGATCTTTTTTCGGAGTAGCGTAGTAGCATAGAAACTTGATTGCCCTTTGCTTGAGCTCGAGGTGAGAAAACTGCGCCCACTTGAAGAATTCAGTTTTTGAGTGACTATTGGCAGCTGTCGAACATTTTGTTAGCCCTATAACTTGTCAAAAACAGAAATAATCTGTCTAACTACTTTTACCAACTTATATTTATGATATGAGTCATGTACGCGTTCGGGATTCCGACATGCAGGACGGAACGAATCCATGAAAAAATGAGCCGGAATGCATACTATTTTTTTTTTTGGGCACCACAGCCCTTTTAGGGCCTTTACGTAGAGAGTATTTCATTTTCAACATTTCAACAAAACAAAGGCTCGTTTGCGCAAGAAATTCAATGGCCGTGTTATCTCACGTTGTGGCGATGTTGATTGGTCGCCACGATCATGTGATTTGACACCGTTGGACTTCTTTTTCTGAGGATATTTAAAAGGAAAACTGTGCGTCAATAAGCCAAAAACAATTCAAGAGCTAAAGGATGGGATTATTCAGTACATTAACGACATTGAACCTCAATCACGTCACAGATTCATTGAAAATATGGACCACCGGATAGAAGTATGTCACCGTAGCTGTGGCGAGCATTTGGGTAATATTATGTTTCGCAAATATGCGTGTGCACCAACGAAAAAAATATAAAACTCCATTCAGTTGTGTTTGGAAATGCGGGCAATCGTTAAAAACCGGGAAAGATCATGAAACTTTTGCGCTTCCAGTTTCAAGCGCGATTCAGACGAATATGTATAAAGGCAAAGTGGAGTTTATTGCCAAGTAATAGACCGAACGGGATATGGTGGCAATCGCCAGAGTTCTTTGCTTTGATTACAATGAACCCAGTGACAAATTGTCCATCGAAATTCGTGATGGCCTGGATGACCTGGAGCAGTTAAAAAATTCTTTTGAGCTTAGCGCTGAAGAAGATAATGATGAAAACGACGATAAAGACAACAAGAACGAGCGAGGCAGGGATAGCTAAACTGGTTCTCAATGCGAAGTCAATAAAAGTCTAGCGGAAAAGAAACGAATATTTTCTATGGGCTTAAGAGATATCGAAGACTCCATCAGGTCATTTGGTGGCACTGACAATTATTCAATTGATAACTGAATTGAAAATTTAGAAGAAATGGTAGTGTTATTGGATGAGATGATTTAATTTTGTTTATATCCGCGAAAAAAAATTTTTAGGGAAAGGTAAAACTGTTTGTGAAAACTGCAAGACGATTAAATTCATGGAAAGCTTTAAAAAAGCACTTAATGAAGAGTCTGGTGCCGAATTGAACAGTGCTCAGTTACTCAAAATGTTAGTGGACACTAAAATCAAAAAAGGTGAAAGTGTTAGTGAGTATTTTCTCCCAACAAAAGGACTTGCCAGTCGTGGTAAAATTGAGGACGTTTCGTTAATTAAATACATTGTTGACGGAATCAGTGACGAACCAGTAAATAAGGGGATTTTATGCGGCGTAAAAACTTTGAAGGAATTCAAGGAGAATTCCAAAGTATACGTTGACATTACGGCGATAGTGAAAGGACAATGAATGGAACAAATTGATAATCGCAGAACTTATGTTCTGCAGTGAAGTACAAATATTTTTTTTGGCAACGTAGTTAGAGGATTGCCGCAGCCGATGTTTTGATTGCGGCTAGACCGGTCACCGATCCAAAGAGTGTGTATCGGAGAGTCTTGTCCCCAAATGTTTCAAGTACAACAATTTTGGCCATCGATCATTCGACTGCTCCCAGAAAACAGCCAACAACCGAAGACCAAGTCACATTCAAGGTTCGAAAATAGACATTGATAACACGAGAGTAAACAAGATAGCTGTAAGCGCTGCAAATAAGATGAAAAAGCTGGTGGACATAAATGGTTTCAGAGTCGAGTCATTGATTGATACCGGAAGTCAGATTAACTTTGTTAACGCCAATACTCATCGAAAAGTGGGATCACCACTGCTGTAGAGCGCGAAGATAACGCTGAATGGATTTGGAAATTCTAACGTCAAGACGATTGGTTGTTTCGATACCAAAATAATAATAGATGCAACTGAGTGTACAAAAAGTGTATATAGTAAAAAATCATCATTAAACGTATGATGCGATAGTATGTGGCTTAGGAATACATACCCCAGAAGATCAAGACAACTAATATTTAGCTGAAAATCGTAATAAAGGATGATACTCCAATTAATAGAAGTCTAAACAGACTTACTATGCATGACCGTGATGTAGTCTCAAAATAAGTAGAGCAATGGATTCAGAACCATATAATTAACCCAAGTTCTTCCGATTTTGCTAGTCTAGCCATAGTTACCAAAAATAAAAAAAAGATCGCACCGCGTTTGCATTGATTATAGGAAGAAAAATCGAGTCATTGTAAGGCTAAGACGTTCACAGCATTGGATCTACGCAACGGATTTTTCTCGTTGGGGTTGAAGAGGAGGGTAGAAAGTTCACCTATTACGTCGTGCGTGATGGTCAATACCAGTTTCAGCGTGTTCCTTTTGGACTGTGTAATTCCCCAGCTGCCTTTCAGAGATTTATTTATACTGTATTTCGGGAGCTGAATAGAAGGAACATGGTATTCCTATGTATGGATAACCTGATTATCTCCTCTGCAGACGCAGAAGATGGCTTACAAAAACTCCAAATGGTTTTGCAAACATGTAAGCTCTACAGGCTAGAAATAAATAAAAGAAATATGATTTTTTCTACTCGAAAATAAAGTTTCTCGGACATTTCATTGAAGACGAGAGACAACTGTCAAAAGGCTGCAAAGTTTTTTAGGACTAACAAATTATTTCCGAAAGTTCATTCCTCACAGTACGCTAGAATCACTCATCCGCTAACCAACCTTTTGAAAAAGAACGTTAAATATGAATTCCACAAAGAGGCCAAACATGCGTACAATGAGTTAAAGGAAACTTTTAGTAAACGGCCAGTTCTACACATATACAAGCAAGGCGCAGGGCTTGAATTGCACATGGGAGCATCCAAAGACGATCTTGACGCTGTACTGCTGCAACGATCAATGGCAGACGATATGCAACATCCGATATTCTACGCAAGCAAGACAAGGAACGATGCGCAGAAAAAACATAGTTCAAACGAGCTAGAAGTGCTAGCTATTATCACGGCACTCGAAAACTTTCGATTCTACTTGAAGAGTAGTGCATTCAATATTGTTGCGGACTGTGTTGCCTTCGAAAAGACGATGAAAAAAGATATTGTTTGTTATAGAATTCGCCGTTGGGTAATGTATATTCAAGAATATAACTTCAGCATAGGACACCAATCTGGATTAAGATTGAAACACGTTAATACTCTTAACCGTTTTCCTGCAGCAGTGAGGATAATGACAATTGCCGCTGTGAGCGATCAAATTAGAAGGGCTCCAGAAAATGATACTTTCAGTAAAGTTGTACGATAAGCACCAGAAACCAAACTTTATGCCGACTATTTCCTTAAAAATGATTCAGTGTATCAACTTCAAGATGATGTTAAAACTTCTTGTGGTTCCAGGAATGGACTATGAATTGATTAAAAAATTCATGAAAACGGGTACTTATGCGCAAAGAAAGTTAAAAATGTCATTAAAAGACTACCACATCCAAACACTGAAGAAGAAAGTCTACATAATAATAACAACTTGCATTACCTGTATTCTCGCAAACCGTTAACGGGGAAAACAGGAAGAATATTTGCGCACATTACCAAAAGAAGAAGTTCTTCTTCATACATTTTACGTAGACTATCTTGGCTCGCTGGAAAGTACTGGCAACAATTATCAGTGTGTGTTCATACAGGGCTATCCATTTCATGGTTGGAAAAGTATAACCCTGCCATTTGACATTTGTGAAAACTAAATCCTATTCAAAGCGCGTTTTTTTAGCTGGAGGTTTGCCATTTAGAAATATGGATTGCTTAACAGTCAAAGAATGCGTTAAAATTATTAAATTTTATTATAAAAATGGTTGTTCTGCTGTATTAACATTTACGGCTTTACGAGCCGATTACGATCGACATAATCGACGTACACAGCAAACAATTTCAAACACAGTGAGAAAATTTGAAGAGACTGGATCGGTTATTGGTATTGCAAGGCCTGTGCATCATCGCGAAATTCGTTCTGCTGAAAATATCGCTGTCGTTGCTCAAAGTGTGGAGGAAGATCCGAATTTGTCGATTCCTCGACGTGCTCAACATTTGGGCTTGTCTTACAGCTCATTATGTCTCCATCCGTACAAAATCCAACTCACTCAAGAACTTAAGCCTCAAAACCATACACAACGCAGAATGTATGCAAATTGGGTGATTGAACAACAAGCCATTGATAACGATTTTTCGAACAAAATTTTCTTTAGTGATGAGGCTCATTTTTTGCTCAATGGTTACGTAAATAAACAGAATTGCTGCATACGGGGCTCTTAAAATCCTCAGGTGATCGCAGAAAGGCCTTTGCATCCGTAAATAGTGACAATTTGGTGTGCATTATGGTCTGGTGGTATTATTGGCCCGTATTTTTTTGAAAATGACCAAGGAAGAGCTATTACAGTCAATTCTGACCACTATGGACGGATGTTAACTGATTATTTTTGGAGAAAAATTGAAGACTATGATCTGGAGAACAAGTGGTTCCAACAAGATGGAGCCACGAGCTACACAACACAGGCTAATCGAGCACTTTTGCAAGATAAATTTCCAGGACGCGTAATTTCGAGATTGAGTGATGTTCATTGGCCCGCAAAATCCTGTGACCTGACACCTTTGGATTTCTTTTTATGGGGCTGTGCGAAAGATCGTGTTTACGCAAACAATCCTCAAGATCTTGAGCAATTGAAAACCAATATTCGTGAAGTTATGGCCGAGATATCGCCGGAAATGTGTCGAAAAGTCGTTGAAAATTACCTCAAAATGATTAAGGCCTGTAAAAGGTTCCGTGGAGGACATTTGAATGATGCTGTATTTCACGTATAATGGCCAAAATCAGAATTTTTATTAAATAAAAAATTTTGTTTCCATCTGAACATTTTATGTGTTTTTTTAGCTTTACTTTCCCAAGCGTAAAATGGATAGCCCTATAATTATAGACTCATTTACAAAATATGTGTGGAGATACCCTACAAAGCCAACTGGAAGCAAAGACGTATTAGAGAAGCTTGATTTTGAGGTGTGTTATACTGAGCAGAAGATCAAGCATTTCAAAATCACAACAGAACTACCACGAGCTAACAGCCAGGTGGAACGCATAAATGCGATAACTGGATGGCATGAACCCGCCAAATGGTATAAGTATGTAGATCGACTGCAATGACTTATGAATTCCTCGTATCAAAGAAGTATCAACATGGCGCCATTTGAACTAATGTCTGGAATAAAAGTACGAGATGAAGATGATGTTGAACTGAAGAATTTGCTAGAGGATGAGATCAGGAACAGTTCCATGGAGAAGCGAGAGGAGCTGCGGAAGACGCCCAAGCAAAATATTTTTAAAATTCAAAACAAGAATCGCAAAACGTAGAATTAACGACGAAGACCAGCTAAAATTTATCAAATGGGACAACTTGTGGCAATTAAACGAACACAAGGTAGCCCGGGTCTTAAACTAAGACGAAAGCTTCTGGGACTCTATACTGTTACCAAAGTAAACCAGGCGATACGTACGATGTACAGAAGCAAGGCTTTTTTGAAGGTCCATTGCACACAGCACTTGTGCCGGGTATATGAAACCATGGGTAAACGAAGACGTGGATAGCGACAGCAGTTATTCTGCAGATCATCACAAAGGATCATCCGAGGCAGATGACGAGCAGGACGGACGAGTTGTGGGATTGGCAACCCTAAATATACCGATGGTTCACTGAACAAAAAACACACTTGAACAATGACACCCGAAGACGAATGACGTGGAGTTACACAACGATGCCAAAAGACGAAAGATGTAAATTTGAATAACGAAGGCTGAAGGTTAAAGAGACGAGAATTGAAGAATTATTGTTTCCTTTTTATCTATTAATAATACCTTCATGAAAATGGTTGTGTTTGATAATAACATTTATAAGGTGGTTTATACATATCATATATATATATATATATATATATATATATATATATATATATATATATGTATATATATATATATATATATACATATGCATATATATATATATATATATATATATATATATATATATATATATAAATATTTATATATATATATATATATATATATATATATATATATATATATATATATATATATATAATTATATATATATATATATATATATATATATATTATATATATATATATATATATATATATATATATATATATATATATATATATATATATATATATAAATATATATATACGAGGTCTGTTCAAAAAGTACCCAGAATTTTAAATTTCGCGGGTCTGGAGAGTCCGATTGTCAAATTTTTTTTTTATTGTGTCGGTACTCATGCCCCTAAAGTATGATAAAATTTTCAGCCATATTCACTGTTTACTTTGTCGGTGGTAGTCGCTAAGGTTCGAAGTGTTGTTATGAGCTCGGCGATTTCTGCTTGTTTAAACAATGGGAGAATTGAAGAGTCAAAGAATTTGTATTAAATTTTGCGTAAAAAATGAAATAAAGTGTAACATAGTGTTTGAACTGTTACAAAAAGCCTATGGTGAGTCTGTTATAAAAAAAAACAAGTGTCTACGAGTGGTATAAGCGTTCCCTAGATGGCCGCGAAGACGTTGAAAATGACGAACGCTCCGATCGACCCAGCACGTCAATAATCGATGAAAGTGTGGAAACAGTGAAAAAAATGGAAAAAATGGTTTTAAATGATCGCCGAATAACAATTAGAGAAGTTGCTGATGAAGTTGGCATATCAATTAGCTCATGTCATAACATTATTTCAAAAGTTTTGGGCGTGAAACGAGTGGCAACAAAATTCATTCCAAAACTACTGAATTTTGACCACAAAAACAATCGCATGAACATCGCTCAGGAGCTGTTAAATGACGTCAACGAAGATCCAAGTTTGCTTGAAAGGGTCGTAACTGGTGACAAAACATGGGTGTATGGTTATGATGTCGAAACCAAAACACAATCGTCCACCTGGAAGCATTCAACGTCACCAAGAGCGGAAAAAGCACGTCAAGTTCGATCAAATGTGAAGGTTTTGCTTACTGTTTTCTTCGATTATAATGGCGTAGTGCATCAAGAATTCTTACCACAAGGTTGTACGGTTAATAAGGAGTATTACCTTGAAGTAATGCGGCGTTTGCGTGAAGCAATCCGAAAAAAACGCCCCGATTTATGGAAAAAGAATATAACGCACCTGCTCACTCGTCGTTGCTTGTTCGTAATTTTTCGGCCAAAAACAATACCTTAGTCACGCCCCAACCTCCATATTCACCAGATATGGCTCCGTGTGACTTTTTCCTGTTCCCAAAGTTGAAGAGACCCATGAAAGGTCGGCGTTTTTCCTCGATTGAAGAAATAAAGGCCGAATCGCTGAGATTGCTCAAGGACATACCAAAAAGTGAATATCAAAAGTGCTTCGAATATTGGAAAAAACGCTGGCATAAGGGTATTATATCTGGGGGGAACTACTTTGAAGAAGACCACATTGATGTAGACGATTAAATAAATATTTTTTTGAAAAAATCAAAATTCCGGGTACTAACGAAATTTTGGACCACGCTGGAGAACGCAATTTCGCTTCAATTATCACAAAATTATTAAGAAAGATGTGCCGGGTAAATTTCTCATTTGGGTTGTTAAACCAGCGAAATTGGTTCAATGAAAACAAAATGGCCGCCATTTTAGATTATGATTTCTGTTATGGCCACATTACAGCTCCAATTTGGATGAAATTAGGTCCAGAGATTATTCAAACTGTATGATGATCACAATTAAAAACTCTAAAGTTGAACTATGCGAAACAAAATAGTGGCGGCTCAAAAGTCGAAAAACGTGCAAAATTTGGTGCTGTAGTTGTGGTCACACCTTTCAACCAATGTTGATGAAATTAGGTAGTTTGATATAGACTACAAGTATTTGTGTAAAAAAAATTGAATCCCGAAACTCCAAAGGATTCTAAAAGTCGCAATCTGGGTCCCATGTGTATGAAACTTAGTTTCAAGATAGAAAATAATTATATCTAAAGATGATGTCATTTTGGTGATCATTCAAGAGCAAAAGGAGTGCAGGGTGAGGGGTAAATGTACGAAAAATTTGTTCCTGCTCCCCTCAGAGCAGAAAAATCTGTACAAAATCACAAAAGTAGGTCAAGGCCAACAAATACCTCAAAAGTCAAAGTTCAATCAACTTTGTTAATAATAGGACATTTTATGAATTTTACGTTTTCATCTATAAAATCGAAGAATGACCCTTAAATTTCTTAAAAATTTGTATTTCAATTTTTGATGTAGGTAAAACGCTTTCTGCAAGTTTCATAAAATTCAAGTCATGAACAGCTAAATTATAGACGATTGAAATCTATCAATTTCAACAACAATTACAGGTGATACTGCGTAAATACACGTTCGCAATGGACTCAAAGTCCACAGATGTGTAAGAGCTTCGATGAAAATTTTAGAAATATTTTAGAACACTGATATGTTATCATGACTAGTCAAACATAAGGGTCAACAGACTCAAAATAAAATGGCGGCAAATTAAAATACATAATAACCATATATTATTTTTCTGAGCTTAATTCATGGAAGTTTTGATATTCAAGAGACGTTATTTGATTTACTGATTATTTTACAATACCCTTCAGGTAGAAAGACTCCCTTGCCACTTTTACTTGTCGTTAAATTTAATTAAATATGTGATATGTCAAACTTTTTGTAAGAGAATGCTCCAAGGGATTGGTCTCATTCGCATTTCATCTGCTTGGACTGCCAAAACATTGAGGAGAAATTTAAAGCTGTTTATGATCAAATAACTGATCGAATTGATGTCCTCATCAATGAAAAAGATCAATTGATTGCCCGCCAGAGCTCAAAGTCCCGAACAAACGATGAAAGCTTTGTGGAAATGGCTACTTGCTTTGATGATCTTGCTTTGACGCTATCAAGTAGCAATAACAACATCACAAGAACTCTTGAATCAGTTGACAAACGCGTCACTTCGATGAGAAACCTAATTTCCAATCTTCATCTTCCGAGTACTGAAGACTTGAACAAAGACAGCATGAAAGAGCTACTGGAAAATCTATTGATGAAGATACCAGCGCAACAACAAAATAGCACACTCCCGTCTGAGGTATTAGCGAAAATCTAAGTTCTAGATAAACGATTCACCTCTTTGGAAGAAACAGTGCAAGGCTTTTCGGTAACTCAAAAAACCGCGATATTTCCCGAAATCAACGCGCCGCATGTTCCCTGTTTAACTGGTCAACAGAAGAGTGGGAATTTCTATGTAAAAGGAAGTAGAAGGATTTGTAATGAGGCCATAATTCGAAAAACAATTGAAAACGACCTTCTAACCAGTGGATGCAGAGTTGAGCAGCTACCTTCCCGCAATCAGCAAAGACGTGGTTTCAAAGTTTTGATTCCAACGCCATATGCCTGGCTTTTCATGAGTTTCAAGAAGAGGAATGGTATTTGTTCCTGGTGCGGCATGGTTTTCAAGAAATGGATTGATCAAATCGTGAGCCCTGGATTCAAGGACAGTAAAAAAATAAGTAGCGCTATGTAAGCCCATCACCCTTACTACTGGTCCAATAGCAACTTCTAACATGAATCCTAAACGTCAATCTCTATTTTCTCCTTCGAAACGCTTGAATTCCTTCAACGCTTCGGATAACTGTAGCGCTTCGGTTGTCGACCCAAAACTTCACTCTATTAGCGTTTATGCTGGTCAAGTGGAAATAGTCATAGATGCAGAGGTGTCTACTGTACAAAACCTAGAAGCAGCTTTCTCTTTAAACTATAAATCTTCTACTATACAGGGCACTTATAATAAGTTTGTGCGTGGAGAAGATTTAATTCCAAATTCCTCCGGATCAATTTCACAGCCCATATCACTTTCTCCTAATAATAACAACCAATCTTTTTTAGACCCGTTGTTGCCGCTTACAGTCAAGGCCACTATAGTTTTGGGTGCTGACCTCGAAAAAAGATATTTAATATCTCGACTTAGAGATAATAAAATTTACGAATCGGTTCGGCTCTACCTGTCATATATGAACAAGACATCAGAAACCGCTTGCATAGATGGGAAAACGAAAACAAGTCTGAAAATTTTAATTTAGGGAGAAGGTCTTCCAATTTATCTGGACGCTCTCCGGCTTCTGTATTTTTCCTACCATGAAGAACTATGTATCACCGTTAACCAGGCAAAAAAAGATCTCGAAACGTACCATCACATGTAAGTTCAAATTATATCTCGTCATTACAAAGGGCAAAGGAACAGCACCATAAATTTTTTCGTCCCCAATAAGCAGAAGATTTTAAAGTTATTTTACCATAACTGTGGTGGTATACGTAGTAAGTTAAACAAACTATTTCTTGACGCAAAGTCGTGCAATTTTAATATCCTAACCTTTTCCGAAACATGGTTGAATGATTCTCACATTAACGAAGAGATCCTTGATAGTGACTGGAATATATATAGAGACGATAGAGATCGTCAAAGCACAGGACAATTACGAGGAGGTGGTGTTTTAATTGCGGTACACAACTCCTTTATGAGTGAGCTAGTAAATTCCACGCAATAAAAATTAATCCAGCATAAAGTGGTTAAAATAATGTTTGGGAGATCTTATTTATATATTGGCGTTTTTTATGTCCCCCCAAATTCTAACGATACTGCCAACGATGACGTTTGTCAAATTGTTGCTGAAATTGGTGCAATTACAAATGAAGAAGATAAGATTATAATTACTGGTGACTTTAATCGTCCAAAATTGAAATTTGTGGTCGATGAACAAGACGGCCTCCTTCTTCCTATCAATCTCCTAAATAGTAATGATTTCAATCTCATGAGCACCTTTTATAGCAACGATTTGCAGCAAGTAGCTCCTATACCCAACCAAAATGGCAGATGGCTAGATCTTATTTTCTCTAACTCTTACGACGAAGTAGTGGTCATAACCGATGACAATGAGCATTTGTTTTCTAATTCAGTTCATCACTCCGCTTTTACCGTTGAATTGTCCACTTCTGATACTTTTAATTCTATATCGTACAATTCCACTATTGTATATGACTTTCGTTATTGCAATTACGATCAAATCAATAGTCGTTTATTCCAAGTAAATTGGAATGATACTTTGTCAACGTTACACTTGGAGTAAAAAGAATTTAAATTTTTGTAAGGGCCTTAACTTTTGAGAGACCATCACTTCTGACCTTTTCACAAAGTTTGAGCATTCTAGCTTCTAATGTTTCTGAGGAAATGAGCTGTGACGCACGGACAGACGGACGGACGGACGGACAGAGGGACAGACAGGTCGCGAAACTAGTAGGTCTTTGTAAACATTTTTTTTACAAAGACCTACTAGTTTCGCGACCTGTCTGTCCGTCTGTTCGTCCGTCCGTCCGTCTGTCCGTGCGTCAAATCTCATTTCCTCAGAAACTATAGAAGCTAGAATGCTCAAACTTTGTGAAAAGGTCAGAAGTGATGGTCTCTCAAAAGTTAAGGACCTTACAAAAATTCAAAATTTTTTTAAGGAGGGTCCCCTCTGATAACGAATTGGCCATTAAAAATTTTTTTTAATCAAAGGTCGTCGAGTGGGGTATCAAATGAAAGGCCTTGATTAGAACTTTTAGAATCTGAAATAAAATAATTTCATGAATTAGGGGGTCCAGGGGAAGGCAAAATGTACCCCTCGCGATTAGACACCTTTCAGCCGAAAAATCTGAAAATTATCACGAACGTGGGCCTTTATGAGTACAAGAGAAACAAATACCTTAGAAATCAAAATTCGCTCAACTCTGTTAATAATAGTATGATTTGTAGGTTTTAAATTTTTGCCCATAAAATCAAAACGGTACCTTTAAACTTCTTGAAATTTCGCAGTTATAAGGACTGACAATATATAAGTTCACAAAGTTCACAAAATTTAATTCAGATTGAATCACAATCAAGTGAGTTATAGCCATTTCAATTATATGGAATTACAACAACAATAACACGTGTTTATGGTTGATATAGGGTTTTCCAATAAGAGGTGTTATTTTTAAATTAAAAGAAAAATGGCATTTTTCAATATAAATGGGAAGATATTTATTTCATTATAAAGAAGAAGATATGCCGTTAATAGCAAAAACTAACCACTACGACACGCTTACAAGACCATATCCTCTTCATGCAATTTTCCATAACCAAATCTCAAAGTGACTGCCCTATGTCCTCGATAGCCTCACGAATTTCATCTTTGAGATCTTGAATCGACGCTGGGCTATTGGGGTAGGCCTTCTCTATCATGATGTTATCAACTAAATACACCACGTAGTAGAAATAGAGTAGTCGTAGCGAGAGGTTAGAGTACTTCTAAATTTAATAAGAAGAAACGTTAAAGCCAAATTACATTGCAACAATCTAAATCGATTGAATTTCACAAGACCAAAAGCTCTCATCATGTCTGTTTCGAGTCATCTTCAATTTTATCAAAATCGATAGCCAAGAAGACACTAAATGTAACTAATTCAATTTAACACTGTTCAGCTATTGTTGTAAATGAAAAAAGGGACAGAGCGGGGCATGCTTTCAGCAACTCAATGCTCTTAGTAAATTATCGGAGGAAAAAAACGAGCTCAATCGAATTAGATGTCTATATTGCCCTGACATAATGAAATAAAGTCTGGTGAAAATTCACTCGAAATTTTCATTGTCTAAAGGCAACATCCTTCCTGGCAATTCAGAAAATGACTATCTTTTGAACTGAGGGAAATTCGATAAATAATTGCTTTAGCCCCAAGACACTTTCTAATGGGAGTGTTTATAGCCATAGCATAGGAAAGTTTACAATGTACCACCACCAGAGCTTTCTTGATTTTATGAAATTATTGATGAGATGGCCAACTGTGAGGTTTTAGAGTTTTATTTGGTGTTGAATCGTTATTACTCGCATAAATTATCATCGTTTTCTGCAGACCAATATAACTGAATTTAAAGTAGTTAATTAGTACATATCTGGTTTATCATTTTAATGTACTAAAGCTTCAAATATTTCATTAAAAATCTGGCTATAATATCCTTTATTTGAAAAAGTTACTGTGACTTTATCCCAGCTCCAAAGTAGCTCAATATGTTTATAGGACTAACAGCTTACAAATCACCACGCATACGTAAAATTTTCCCAGAATTTCACCAGTAAGGTCAACATTAAGTGAACATCCTCGAATCTGGTACAATAAATTAGCATGGCTTACAATTTTGTCTTTTCACATCGAGACTTCCAAACAAGACGACAGCGTCAGATGAAATTGCTTGGAAAATTTATATGAAGGGAAATTAAAAGTACATCACTTTCCACCTCCATCCTCCTGCCTGATCCTTAATGCTTTCTAACAACCTTCGTTTTAGATTCCCTGCCAAGTATCCGCCTCTCTATACGAATTTGCATTCTGACTCTGCTTTACTATCCTCACCGTGGATTCCACCGTCTAGTTAAATAGCTTGAGGCTATTTTTTCAGAAATTACTTCCTGAGCGTAAACTCAAAATTATTAATGGAAAAGTAATGAAATTTGCGCAACTGTAACTTTAAGCGTTTTCACTTTTGCATCACAGTCAGCCACACTATATCCTTTTTGAGTTTTTATCTTTCGAGATAAATCTATATGCTGAAATGTGATGTTAGTTAAAGGTAAAATTGACTTTGCGTTTCGACAGAAATAAATTGACTCGTAAATTAGAGCAAGTGTAGTCTAGTCACACCCTATTGTAATTGAATGGTGGATAGATCGATTCAATTGATAGCAAAATTTAAGGTTGGGGTTTCAAAAGGCGACAAGTTTCTCCATTACTTGTTTAACAGTCAAGCTGCGAATAAACAACATTTTTAGCGAACAATTAAGAAACAAGAAAAGGTTATAACAAGCAGCATTTCTAAAAGAATCACTATAAGATTTTAGATAGCAACATTTTGATTGAAGAATATGTAGTAATCGAGCAGTTACCCTATTAAACTGCTCTAAAACCTTCCTATCTCCTTCACCCTTACAGCATGGTGATCAAGAGAATTGAAATTCCTACTAGAAAAAGTGAAGGCAGGTCGATGAAACGCATATTGCTATAGGCGGCGACAAGTAGACATTAATGATTATTCAGTTTAGAATCTTTTTTGAATATCTAATGTCTTTTTTGAACTGATCAAGAACTAACAAACACCTTGCATACCAATTTTGTTCATTCGTCCATAATTTTCATTTATACGCATTAATTATATGCATCCACACATATAAAACATTATCATATGCAAACTAATTCGAAGCTTGCATCGAAAAGATGGGAGTGAAGTGGTGCCCGCTTACGGCGACGCAAAGCCTGACGCGTTCCTATGTTCCTCGATGAATTTACGAGGTTGGCGAAAGTGGAAAGACGAGAGTGTTGTTAGTTGCGTCCTTCTCTCTGCTCGGCTTGATCACTTCGGCATGATCAGTTGGTTTTATATCCGTTAGCAGGTTGGATTTAGTGGGGTATCTAAAGCGTTTGCTGGGACGGGTAATCGATCATCGGTTGAGTGATGGTTAAAATGGTGAGGACATTAAATATAGCGCCAAGACTTAGTTGGGCTCATTAAGATCACCTCGGAGGTGGTCTCAGTTGGTCAGTCGGGAAGTGAACGATCGTGGACCGCAGTGATGAAAGTGATCGATGTAAATTGTGCAAGTAACGGGCAAAGAGTTTGGTAGAACGAGGTGGTTGCAGTAAAAAACTTCTTGCGAAATAATTTTGATTTCCCGCTACTCAAATTTCTGCTCTTTCTACCTATAAGTAATTAAACGTTCCATAAAGTAGAAAAGAAAGTGATCTTATCAACAATCCTGATAATAATCATAGCTCAACCGCAAAACTGAAACCCCAATTTAAACTGCTCCGATTGTCTCATGTCGTTGCAAATGTGTGTCACTATTTACATTCATTCAATGCCCTCCATTGCAAATTATTTGGCTCGTATGCACTCCACTAGACCTGATTGTCTATCATGCACTTTGTTGATTGTCTTGTACGCAAGTTCGCGTCGTCAATTAGCGATGCAACTATGTTTGGCGGGAATACAAAGCAACTGATGCCGATCTGGCGCATTGGTGAATGCAGAATTGCATACTCACCAGCCAAAATCGAACAGGAAGACGGTTTGGGGGAATTTGATAACGATCATAAAGTGCGTACTCTATTCGTTAGTAACTGCACTTCGTCTTGACTGGATTATCATCATATCACATATAAAGCATCGTTTGTGCAATTCTTTTTGTAGTACATTGGTCAGTTCGTAGTCAATCTAGGCTGGAACGGGAGCAGCCAAAAGTCAGTGTAAGTTGACAACGAAGAGCTTATGTCTTCAGGCGTCTTAAGAAGAGAACGAAAACCATCCAAAAAGCAGCCAAGATTCAGTGCCGAGCGCTTGTGACCGCCATTGCGAGAGGACAATTGGTCGTGGAGTTCTCTGGACATAAGGGTGATACAATAATTGTTCAGGTGATGATGGACTTTGCTCATTAGAAGTGATGTACTGTGGTTGCTGCGATTAAGACAGGAATATCGAAGTTGAAGCGATCGAGTAGGCAACTCTACAAGCTCTTCAAGTTCGCGGTGCCTTGACGTAAATGGAGACACGAAGGAATGCATCGTAGTCACAGTCGCGCTTTCAACGATAAGTGGTGTGTGAGCGCTGTTAATTCGATTTTGCTGTGCTGTAGGATATCCTTGGAAAGTGGTTAAGTTACTATTACTTGTAGAATCTTAATTGCATGTCTCTATCAGTGCTCCTAAGACTTTATTTTGTATTCGCGATTAGATTACCTTCCGCTTACTGAGTACAGTTGATACCTTTGCGAATCTATTTGGACCAGCGACAAAGAACAGTCAAACAAATTTTCATTTTTTTTTGCGTCATGTAGAAGTCAGTCAATTTTGATTTTCCGTAGCAATTTGAAGTGAATCGAGGACCTCTGACGAAGTCGCGCGAGTGGTTTCGCTTTTGCTCCACACAAATTACAAGTCAGAGAATTTCAACCACAAGAAAACGTGTTCAGAGTTTCGTTCCGCGGAAGTTTTTCGCCAGCAATTATTTCTAATTCATATTTCACAAGTGTCGGACCTCCTAGTTATTACTCGAATCCGAGGCCGTCATTTAATCGAAGTTTTGTGAATTTGATGGTGGAAAATATTTTCCCACGCATCCACAGGAAAGCGGCGTCCCGTCGTGTCTTGAAATGCGTATCGCGCCCAAAAGCGCCCAGTGACATTAAAAGTTAAAATTTCCAGAAAAGATTATTTGCAAGTGCCTCCTTCCTGAACTTGAACTAATTTGTGGAATATTCCGCACTGTGCTTGGAGGCCAGTGACATTTGCAAGCAAGTCCCTTTGCTTTCGGAATTCAGTTGAGGCTGATAGCGTGTGTGGCAAATTGTTTGCGCCGGCCAGGTCAAAGGCTCATATCACATTGAGGTATCGCAAGGTTTTTGATAGATTGCTTCATGACGATTGGGTATCGGCGCTAGGTGACGTTGCCCGAATAGATTTATTTTTTTTATGAAAATTCAGGCGTTAAGACTATACCTTTTGAACATTTATATTTCATATTGGCAAAGGTTAACTCTCGGGAAGCGAATCGCAATTATACGTTTGAATTTTATTTGCCATGTGAAACTTCTTGCTCGAGCTTCCACAGGGACTTAAGTTCCTACTCATCCTTTGTGAATTAAGACTCGAAAGACGAGCTCTAAGCTAAAAATCGCGAATGTTGGATAAATTTTCGTTTAATAAATTAAATAGTCTTAATGTCTTATAGCGTATTTGTAGAAGAACTGATTCCTTTGATTGACCTTTTAAATTTGCATTGCATGTATGTGCCGCCCTCTGTTAAATTGTTAGTTGTTCTCACCGGGATAATTCATATATTGAATACTTCTGACGAACAAGTAATCATACGTTTTTCTTTTTGGCCAAAAAGTATACGTAGCATTTTCGAATTTACAAATTTACGTTTTTTTTTCAACCATACCGCGAACTTAAGAACAAAGTCAATTCAATCTTTCGAAACAAGGAAAAATAATGTCAATATCGTACATAATACTTTCACTATAACATAGTTTAATGTCCGGTTAGATCACATGTCGAAAACCTAGAAACTCCTCTTTGATTTGTATTAATGGCATTGATCTTAATAAGGAAAGAATAGAAGAATAATTTGCAATTGGCGTGCTAATAAATTAAAAAAAAAATTTTGACAAATTTTTTGAAGACATACTTAAGTACACGATTTCTCATGCTTCAATGAAACTTCTACAATATTTACGTTTGTTAAAATGATTGTCGGAAATACAATGATTTACTAAACTAACCCTTCGGTCTTTCCATTTTGTTTTGTCCGACCATGTATAGGACCCGGTACGGTGGAGGGCTCTCACCACCAAACATGAGCCAGCCATCGGACACATAATAACCTTTCTGTTACAGGAACTCTCGCGGGTTGAGTGGCCCCGAGCAAGGTGCCTTTTTATGGCATAGGGTTATGTTATCGATTGCATAACTTTATGACATAAATTGGTCAGTGGGTTATTTCTCCTCTGATAGGAAGGCTCATACAAGTTATGATGTATGAGTTGTCCACCCTGAAGGGAAATACTTGGCCACAGCAACATATATGGATCTTGATCCGGTTGGGCGGATGCAAGCGGGTACCATCACCACCCGGTTGTCCCACTCTTATTTGTGGGCCATGAGCATCGTCGGGTAATGACGAGGTTACCCTAAGTCCGTCCGTTTTTACTTGTTCAACTTGTTCTCTGAACAAGTCATTTCCCCTCTTTGTAGTTACCTACAATTTTTCGACTTCGGTCGCCTTTCTTTTGGGACCCAAGAATTCGTGAATGAGAATTTATTTTTATTTTATTTTATTTTTTTTAATTCCAAATCTTACAGGCGGTTAGCCCAATTACAAGATATTGAATACAATAATGAAAAAAACCAAAAACATACTGAATGAATTAGTTGGAACTGTACAAATTATTCAAACATTAACGAATTACGTGTTAAATAATTTTTCTCTTAGCAAAGACTTAAAACTAAAAAATGAAGAAGGAAATGGACCAAGCTCAAGATTATTGTGGCCTCTAGGGAGGCGCACCATAGCAGAGTGAAAATAAACATCGGTACGTGCAAAAGAAGTGACTAAGGTTTGACATGATCGAGTAGTTCTTGCAAGAACCCGTAAACGTATATTGTCTACAAGATATGAGTCGATCAGACGGTGGTAAAGTTTGAACAAGAAACATTCATCTAAATAAAGACGTCGATCACAAAGAGATGGTAAACGCAAAAAGTTAAGCCAATCTGAATAGGAACAATACGGAATTTTAAACTTGTAAAATAAGTATTTAGTGAATTTTCGCTGAACTAACTCTAAGGCAGTAGTAAGATATTCTTGGTGTGGAGACCAGATTTGGGTAGCGTATTCTAAAATACTTCGTACGAGAGAAACGTAAAGAAGGGGCGCAGTGTGAGTATCACTAAATATGTGGACATGACGCAGCACAAAACCAGAAATTTTTGTAGCCCTATTGATAACATGAGAGATGTGTCTCTCAAACTTTAATTTAAAATTGAAGATGACTCCAAGATCCTTGCAATGTGAAACACGCGCGAGGGGCATATCGTTTATGTTATACTGGTAAACTATAGGTTCACGTTTCAATGAGAAAGACATTACGTGGCATTTTGGGATATTTAAATGGAAATTGTTAGATAAACACCAGTTGCTTAACGTAATCAGATCGTTATTCAAAATGCTGCAATCAGCAGTACTATCTATTTGTCTAAATAGTTTCAGATCGTCAGCATAAAGCAAAGATGATGAATTTAGCATAGGTGGGAGGTCATTGATAAAGAGGATAAATAAGAGTGGTCCCAGAATAGAACCTTGAGGAACTCCTGAAGTAGGACTAAAATATGGAGACAAATTTCTGTTCAGACGCACACAACACAACCGGGAAGAAAGGTAGGACTTGAGCCAGTATATTAATATTTCCGGAAAACCATAATGATTGAGCTTAATAAGTTGGATGTTATGAGGAACTGTGTCAAAAGCCTTGCTAAAGTCCGTATAGATAGCGTCCATTTGTGTCTGAGAGTCCAGAGCTAGAGCAACACTGTTAGAGAACTCAAGTAGGTTCGTAGTAGTTGATCTGCGCGGAAGAAAACCATGTTGCTGATCATGAAAGATGGGTGATAGCACAGGGATTAATTTGAGGTACATAGCTCTTTCAAATATTTTTGAAAAACACGATAGGATGGATATTGGCCGATAGTTTGCGATATCAGATGGATTGCCTTGTTTGAAAATTGGAGTAGTGAAGGCAACTTTCCAACATTCAGGAAATATGCCAGCAGTTAAGCTAAGGTTGAAAAGAAAGGATAGGGGAAAAGACAAAGCAGTAGAAAGTGATTTGATAAAAAAGCAAGGAATTCCATCCGGGCCAGGGCCGACAGATCCATTTAGGTTATGGATAATTGATTCGATTTCTGGCGGAGAGAACGAAAAAGAGGACTGGAAGGTTGGATGGAAAAAGTTTGGAAAATAATTACCAGCAGCTGAGGGGGCATTGAACGTTGAGGCGAAAAATTTAGCGAACAATTTTAAGATAATTTCTGGGGTGTTTGCGTGCAAATTCTCCAGAAACATTTTATTAGGTATGGAAGGAGAGGTCTTTAAGGATCGTATGTATGACCAGAAACGTTTAGGATGGTTAGACGAAATAGATTGCTCAATAGAGCAATAATAATTTTTTAGTGCACGTTTGACTTCGGTCTTCGCTAAGGAGCGCAATCTACAATACTCTAAACGAGCTTCCACTGAACAGGATTTCTTGGATATCAATCTGGCTTTCTCTTTATTTTTAAGGGCATTGTACACATCGGCAGTAATCCAGGGGGCATCAGACCGATTATTCGGTGAATATAAAGGGGTAAATTCAGTGATTTGTTCATTTAAGAGATCATAAAATTTTGCCAAAGCATCATCACATGAAAGATTATGAAAAAAATTGGGCCAGTGAATAGAGTTTAGGGCACTGGATATGGCTTCAAAATTAGCTCGATTGAAATTAAAAGATGGAGGTAAGAGTTTCTCTTTACCACGAGTTACCGGAAGATTCAGCTCTATACATAACGGAGGGTGATGGGGGTCAGGCGGGATATAAGGTTCAGCTGAAGAAAAATATATATTATTTGCCAAGGCCGGGCTGACGAAAACAAGATCGAGTAGTCAATCATTTAAATTAACAATGGAATTAATCTGAGAGAGGGACAAGTCGGATAGAAAAGACAAGAAATCGATGGAGATAGGGTTGTTCGACGTGATAAGTATGGAGCTATCAAGGTTCCATAAAACTGAAGGTGCATTAAAGTTGCATTAAAGTCTCCACATATCAACAGAGTATCATGAGGAAATCTAGAGAGCACGTAGTTAGATATTTCATCAAAGAATACTGTGTAGGCTTGTAATGCAGAATTGCAAGGTGTAGATGATACTAATGGGTATGAACTTGGCTTTAGTGATATTCTCACCATGATACATTCAATAGGAGGAGATGGTTGAAAATCACAACAAATGGAGCTAGGAAAACATCTTTTGACACCTACCATGACTCCACCACCGTCTGATTTTGAGGAAACACTAGTGTCTCGATCACGACGAAAAATATTGTGCGTACCAGACAAATCGAAGTCACTCACGGAATCATTTAACCAGGTTTCGGTAATGAAGAAAATATCATCCTTGGCAATAGTGGAGGCGGTTAAAAATCTAGAAAGTTTGGTCCTTAGCCCTCTAACATTTTGATAGTAGCATTGAAGACCATTTATACTATTTTTTGGAGGTTGGAGCGTGACGCCTTTTCCGAAAATTCATATTACGGGATGAGATGAATTCTTTTACAAGCACACCATTGGGCCAGAACTCAGGTTTCATAATAATATCCGCTTTGGATGACGAAATATCAATTTTAAAGGATGAAATGTAACGCTGCTCACCAGTCAACTTTCTGCAAGTAAGTATAGATGGAACATTACCTAGCTTTGATGTTATATGATGTTCGATTTGTTCGGAAGTCGTATGCGGCGCTAGACGAGATACGAAAACTCTTGAAGGTGGACTGATAGCCTGCAATGGCTGGGTGATGGAAGACTGGAGATCGGCATGCGTGTCAACTGGGTTATCACGATGTTCGGTAACTTCCTCAGTGAGCGCTCGAGATGTTGGTTGCTTACGTTGTTCCTGAAGATGTTGATTATTTTGCGGGACCAATGGATGTAACTTGGTATGAGATTGAGTTTTAGTCTGCTGAGCGCTTCCCTTGCTTCTTGTAGTCATTGCATAACGAGCAGATGTCGCAAGAGTTGCTGGTTTTGGGGAAGTAGATGGTTGTTCCTTTTGAGCGACTTTAAGCAAGTTTGATATCTCTGTTTTTGAGGCCTCAAGTTTCTTGTGTAAACTAGAGACTTCCGAAAGGAGAGAATCAATTGTTAATTGTGCTGCCCGAAGTTTAGAGATGTACGTTGGTATAGAAAACTTTCTGCAGGTATCACAGAACCACAAAATACCTGACTCATTTCTAGTAATGTGATCTGCTACTGGACCGGATATTTCAATACATTTTGCGTGGAAAGATAGTTCGCACAAGCCGAAGCACGTCAGAATGTTTTTATTGTTTGTTTTATCGGTGCAAGATGATGACATGCAAAAAGTCATTGTATTTGATAAATAGAAAAATAAAAAATTAAATAGGAAATCTCCTAATTTAATTTGAAAGATTCTGAGTCTAGAGTGTTACGTATAAACGACTCCAATAAAAATTCATTCAAACAACTTAACTCGTCGGAATTAACTTTTGTACATGGAATAACTCACGGTTGATGAACAGAATAACGACACGATAGTTGAGTGCAATTTATTAAAGTATTAGTCACCGCACAGATGGTACTGTTACTGTGTACAGGTGTTATCAATCGACACGGAAAAATGAATTTCACTTGAACTTTGGGGACATGAATTTCTTTTGTAGTGGGTCCTTATGCTGGGGGGAATGAACCCACCCCATTCCTCCGCAATGCTAGCCTGCGCATTCACGCATCCCTAGACAAGGGCATTCTCGGCGGATATCAACATCTTCCTCCGCCGAGGCAGCAGACCATCGCTGCAGTTCTTTACGGACCTTTGATATTACCTATTCACTACAAATACTTTTTAACTGTTGCCAGTAAATTTTTTCATCATCATGTTTTTTCAAACAGTTGACCAATGAAGAAATCCTTGATATGGTGATGGTGCCACTTGGGTTCTCTATCCATTTATGGGAGTTTTTGATTTAACTACCGCATATACACACTTTTTAGAGTTTTGTACTAACTTATGAAGCCCTATTAAAATCGAGGATATTTATCCAGCTGTGGGTAGCTGCAGTTTTGCTCCGAAACAAGAGTACATATAGACACATAACTAGGGAGTTAGATGTAATCTGATAGGTTCTTGGAAATGTACGTATCAAAAGAAATTACAAATGTTCTTAAGGGGGGAAGTCCTCCCATACAGCGAAGTGAAACAAAATATTTTTTTTTCAAATATCAAATGAAAGTTCTTGACATGAACTTTTCAAAATAGGTCTTAGAATTATGTTATTGAGGGGTGCAGGACAAAGGGAATATTTGAAAAATTTGTTTCCCTCGTCGCTTGTAGCAACCACGGAAGTAAACGCAGTTGGAGGCATTAAGTTTTAGCAGAGGGGTGCGTATCATGGGGTGGCATTTTGAGGCCGGCTATCGTTCAGTCGTGTCACGGGTTTTCCGGGACACCCTCTGTTCGTGTTGAGCCACCCTACACATAAAAACTAACACAAAAGGAACGGACGTGAGAGGAGGAGGTCATTTTGAGAAATAAAAAATTATTGTCTTAATGCTTTATAGTTTAAATTTTTACAAATTTAATTACAACATAACAATTTACCAAATATAAATTATATATGAAATCCAATTCAACAAAGGCCCTTTTTTTAAAAAATTTTAATATAATTCAAAAATGTTATTAATAAATGAAAATTTAGCTCCAATCAAATATTGATCTTAGAATTTACACAAAAAAAATTAATTCAGGAATTCAGGTAATCGTATAATGAGAAAAAAAGAACAAGAAATATATTAAGATAAAAAAAATAGTTCAAAATTACTCATCCTTTTCATGGCCGCGGAGTGCTCTGCAACTAGAAAAGGAACGGGGCAACTGCTAAGACTTAAAAACTTAGTAAATTGATTTACTTTTTCTTTATATTATTATTTAACCCTTATGAACTTTATAGCACATGTTGTTTTAATTATTGATAACATTATTGTCACTCAAAAAAGGGGCTCAACAATTACTGATAATCAAAAAGGCAAAAAAACATCTCCTCGTTGACGTCTTCACACACATTCTGACCACACTTTGGTAATATTCTAAAAATTAATCAGTTATTTACTATTTACACTCGAATCGCAAACCTTACCCTCCACAAATTCACTTCTGGCAACATGAGTTGCACGTAATTTGTTCCACATTCAGGTCCGCTAATTACACTTGCCATTAATTCCTTCCCACAATTTTCTTTGTTTTTCTGCAAAACTACTCGTGAATTGTTCTCTTAGTTTAATACCGTCCTTTTTTCCCATTTCAACCAAGTCGTTGTCTTAATTCAAATCTTTTTCCTTTTTCCCTCCACAAAATCTCAATTGAAACCTTTTTCCCGAATTCTTAATCCCCAAAATCACCTCGACATCGCCAAAACTCACTATTCTTATTCGAAAGACCAAATACTTAATGAATAAACTCAAAAAATCAATTCTGTAATCCTTTTCTTCCCCAATTCTCACTGCCGTACCCAGGTAACGTAATCGAAGTTCATATACTTCGATTGCGTTACCCACACATCAACAAACGCAACAATTTCCATTTTGCATAAATGGCGATTTACATAACCATGATAGCGTTTGGTTATATGCGAATCATCATACACACGGAAATAATTGCTTTCGCCGATATCCCAAAAAAAGTGTTTTCCTGCGCTCGGGAGAACCTGAACCCAGGGTCCCGGTGGATCCCCCCGTGGAGAGTCTGTGACGCTACCACCGTAGCCACCTTCTGATGATTTCCTCTTCATTCATTCAGTAACATCAAATGTGAACTTTTCTTAATGGGCATTAAAATGAAATTTATTCACAGGGAAGCGTGTATGAATTGTTGGTAGTATAACAAATAAAATTTGTTAGTGGAAGATCATGAATAAAATGAGTTAGTATGAAGGAAGGCATTTGGTTTTGTGAGTGAAAAGTTCTCGAATGAAATTTTGTTATTGGGAAGTAATGAATCGAATTTTGTTGGTGGGAAATATAAGATTATTATTATTAATGCTCTTTTTTTTGCAAAAAAAAAGAGTGAGAAGGTAGAATTAATATGATAGGTTCACGCGAAAGAATTTGGAGATGTTACAGAGGCAATTAGAAGTTGCGAATCGGGGAATGCTGATACGCCGACATTTGCAAAAATCCTCGATCCAAAAAATCTGAAAAATTCATGAAAGTAGTTCTCATGAGTACAACAACAACAAGATATTACATTTACCAAAATCAAATCACATGTGTACTTTTGAATTTAGAAACAAGATAAATGAAAAGTTGTCTTATCCTACAAACTTCATCTAAATCCAACCATATTTTGTGAAGTTATACACTTTTGGTTTTTTTATATGTTACAATAACAGCAATGCGTTTTTCTACTATGTTGTTTTCCGCTCACACCTGCCGCTATATTTTTGACAGGATTCCCTTGAAAATTTCACAAAAGATGAATGCTTTACATATCTTTAAGATTCTGGTCCCTGAATCCTCTGTGCAACGAAATGGCGGCTCATTAAATTCAAGTAGAGGGGGTTTTTCTTTATATGTTCTTGTCACAAATGTGCATTCAATGGAAACCCTTCGAGAATAACTATAGGCCACAATTTCTGGACTCATCCGGAGTGTTAAGGAGGTCCCTAAAATATGATGCGCATCCTTCCCCAATCGCGTTTTCATCGGTGATGGTGAGTTGATTAGCTCGTTTCAAACTTTTCACTGATAACCGTGGGGCCCCACTGAATTTTTTGACAAGAGCGCCCTTTAAAGCGTTTCAATGTTGAATTTCTAAAGAGAACTGAGGACACCTTTGACATTGATTGGTTGATTTGATCAAGTAATGATCTGAGTTAAAATTGGCTCCTCGGTATGTGCGGATGTCAAATATGCCCGAGGCCTATCGTTACTGGATCAGTGTATGATTTGGTATTATTTATTCATTTACCAAATCAAGGCATATCAATTAAAATAAGATTTTACAATTCATTAATCATTTTAGAGTGTTTTAATATTTGATGGGGAAAGGTAATTTAATACTTTGGATTTAAATAGGCCCTTAGAAGTGTATGGGGAGTAATGATCACTATACATGTTAAAGTACCTACAGCATCTGTTGGTTGGCTCATTGTGTCCGTAAATGGTATGATGTCAGCTGATGTTAAGCATAGTGGAGTGACTTGTGCTTCTAGCAGATTCATTCAGCGGATTCTATCACTGATAATTTTTACCTTGATCTTGCCCTTTAAGACATCGAAAGTCAGACATGCTGACAATGCGATTCTCTTTAAAGGGAGGCTAGTCAAATTTAACAACTGGAGTCGATTTTCATAAAAAGCTTTGGGTCATAGATAGACCTTAAAGCAAAGAGTAAAAAGTGCTTCTGGATGACTCCAACCTGTTGCTATGAATATCAAAAACGGGATTCCAAATTAGGCACAAATGGACTTCAATTCTCTGGCCCTTCTTTTGATAAAGCCCAGCATTTTATACGCTCTGGAAAGGGTTTCATCGTAATGAAGGTTGAATTGGAGCTTTGTATCCAATACTACGCCAAGATCTACAACTCTATCGACCGTACTCAGAGGGGAATTATTAATACGGTATTTGTAGAGGATGGCACTCCTTTTTTGAGTTAAGCTGGTTGCCTGGCATTTGAGTTGGTTATCATCATACCACTGTAATAAATTATTCACTTCATCCTGGAGAAGCAATGCACCGATTTCAGACTGAGCTTTATGATACAGCTTGAGATCGTCGGCGTAAAACAGATGGGATATATTAGGTAATACCACTGAAAAGTCAGAAATAAAAATATTTAAAAGTAACGGGCCAAGATAGCTTCCTTGAAAAATCCCAAAGAGAACATCTTTGGATAAACATCCTTGAAACTTGACAAACTGTGTGCGGTCCTGCAGATAGGACTAAATTCAACTAAGGAGTGACTCGGTGATACTAGATCTGTGAAGTTTCTTTAACAAAGCTCCATGTTTCGCATGATCAAAGGCTTTGCTAAAATTAATGTATATAGCGTCAATCTGGGAACCTTTTTCCAGACCACAAAGAATGTCTGATGTCACAACCATGAGGTTGGTAGTAGTGGACCCATTTTTTTGAAAACAATGTTATTCTCCATTATGGCAAGGCTCAGCGATTGGACAGATTTTTCTGCATATAATCTACACAAAAAGTTTAGGAGTGGTAGATAGTGTAGTAATTCCCTTTTAATTAGTAACAGATTTTTTGTCACGTTTTTTATGTATAAGAATGATGTAAGGTGGTTTCCAAATATGAGGGAAAGATTCCACTTGAAAGAGACTTATCGAAAATAATATGAAGGGGCTGAATTTGTATATCCTTAGACTGAGCTAGAAGGTAGGAGGGAATTAGATCAGGGCCAGGTCCTTTATTCAAGCCTAGACTCTCAATTGCCTGGCGAATATCCTCTTCCAAGATTGCAATTTTTTCAATAAAGGTCCTTGGAGATGTTATAGAAGACCCTAAATTTGCTGAAGCTAAGGAATTATGGTAAGCTTCCTGAAAATGATTAGCAAAAAATTGACGGACTTGATTTGGGGTCATTATGGAGGGAAACTATGGGCTTCACGTTTGATGTTTGTGAAATCAAAGAACTTTTTATTGTCGTTAATAATGTTTGTCCAACAACGTTAACGTACGATTCCTACGCTTCTCGAGATTTAATCTTTAATTCACTGGCAAATTCATGATATTTGCTATGATTTCGTTACTTATACTCGTATTTTTGTTCCTTTTTATAACTTTACACAACTAATTTCTTTAATTTGATAACGACCTGAGGTCATTAGCCAGGGTTGTGAAAGCTTATCCTTTAGGTAAATTTCTCGAGAGAAATTTACCTATTGCGGAGAGCATCATATATATCTATATATATATATATATATATATATATATATATATATATATATATATATATATATATATATATATATATATATATATATATATATATATATATATGGGATATAACGAAATTTGTGACCACGCTAGAGGTTGCAATTTTGCTTCAATTTTCACCAAATTTTCAGGAAAGGTGTATTGGGTAATTATCTCAGTGAAATTCGTGAACCAGCTATATCGGCCATGCAAAAGCAAAATGGCGGCCATTTTAGACGAAAAATCGTGATTTCTGTGCTGACCAAAGTATAGCTCCGATTTGGATGAAATTTGGTACAAAGATTCATTGATGTATGTGATGAATCTCACAATAAAAAATCCAAAGTCGGTACGGCAGAAACAAAATGGTGGCCGCTCAAAGGTCGAAAAACGTGCAAAATTTTGTTGTTGTAATAGTGGTCAAAGCTATCAACAAATTTTCATGAAATTCGGTAGTTTGACAGAAATTATAAGTATCTAAAGAATTACGTAAAAAAACTGGAGGTCGGGTTGCAAAAACAAAATGGCGGCCAGTTGAAAGTCAAAATTTCAAAGGCTTTTAAAAGTCGCAATTTTGACCCGACATATATGAATAGGTTTCAGAATAGACATTACTTACACCTACAGTCTTTGACATTTTGGTGATCATGCATGTGCAAATTTCAAAATGGCGGCCGTTTAAATATGCGTTTTTTTCATGTTTTTGTGGCCCTCTAGTGGTCACATTTTCCAACGGATTTTGATGAAACTTGAGATTATGAATCTCTGTACTATGTTCTTGTATTTCACTGAAAATTATTAAAATTGAATGAAAATAAAAAAGTCGAAAATTTAAAGCCTAATATTTTTAGCTGCCATTTTCTTTAAAAATTGAATTATTTTGCCCTGTCTAGAGTGAAACTCCTATTTGAACGAGATAGTACATTGATTGATGAGGTCCTAGCATACAAAGATTTAAAATAATCAAAAATCAAATGCATGCATTCAAAATGGCGGCCCCCAAAGGTCTGAAGGTAAGCGCAATTCGCTATTTTAGTGCCAACTGAAATAATGAATATTTTTCATGGAAACGTTTTAAATGACTTTACTTGAAAGAACTTATAAACCAGATCATTTTTAAGATATTGTAAAATATTTTTAACAATACCCTAGAAAATTATAAAATCGCGACTTGTCTGTCTGTCCGTCCGTCCGCCCGTTTGTTCGTGCGTCATAACAAGTTTTCTCGCAAACCACATGAGCTAGAATGAGGAAATTTCCTACGTAGGTCAAAAGTGGTGCCTCTTGAAATTTGTAGTGCAAGAAAATATTTTAAGGTATTTAAGGGGGGTCTCCCCATACAGGCGGGTCTCCCCATACAGGGGGGTGGCATACAATGTTTTTTATTTCTGTAGCCCTCTAGCAGCCAAGGTTCTCAACAGATTCCGTTGAAACTTGAAATTATAAGCTATTAGGGCAAGTTAATTTAATTTGATTATGCAAATCGAATGACAAATAAAACAGTCGAAAATTTACAGCTTAATATTTTTAGCAGCCGATTTCAATAAAAATCGAAATGACGGCCCTCACAGTTCAGAAAAAAATTGAAAATGTATATATTAAGTGCAACGCAAGTGCTGATTAAACTTTTATGGAAATCTTTTGAAATTAACTATTCGAGCTATTTAAGCCTTTGTGTGGTTACTACTGTGAATTGTGTAAACAGCAAATGCAAGAAGGGCGAAACCGGAATTTATATGTTTACAACAATTTATGATCCGCCGATTCTCAATATGTAATCCATACGCGTGTAACTCAATTTAATTAGCAAAATATTTGCACCCCGATAAAAGGTCTCTGAAAACAAACGTGGCCAGATTTTTTTTAACGTTAATAAATACCCATGTGGTACTACGAAAATTGCAGAAAGAAGTTTAGTAGTAGGCAAGCCAAATACTTTTTCGAAACTTTACGCTACATACGAGAAATTTACCTTTCCGGTTTTTTTTTTTTTTTTTTATTTTAGGTACAAATTTCCCACTGGTGTCAAGAATTACTTGGTAAAAAGTAGATAGAGGCCTGACTATGTCTAGCATTGAGAGAGTGCCAGTCCAGTTGAATGTGGATAGAAAATTTTTAATGCTGTAGAAATCAGCCTTTTTAAAGTCAAATGCAATTGTAGCATTATATGAAATAGAATTGATTTTATCAGGAATGGAAAATCTAATACAAAGAGCGAAGTGATGCAGTGTGTTACGAAAAAGGAACTCGTTGACAATAGTTGGATAAATCACCACCTCGTCACATAAATCTGTAAAAATCAGGTCTAACCAAACACCATTTTGGTTAGGAACTAAAGCAACTTGCTGCAAATAATTGCCATAGAAAGTACTCATTAAATTGAAATTTCTACATTTGAGAAAATTTACTGTGAGAAGAAGGTTGTCGACTATAAAATTTAAATTTAGTCGATTCAAGTCTCTCGTTATAATTATTCTATCATCTTCATCAAAATTTTCTATGAATTCAGCTATAATACCGCAGATTTAATTATAGACAGCTTCACTTGAATTAGGAGGAATATAGAAAACACCAATGCATCTAGCTTAATTTGAACCAATTTATCTTGGAATAGATTATTCGCACAGTACATTCAACTTCACTAGAAAAATAATTGTGTATAGTGACCAATAGGCCACCTCCTCTTATTTTTCCCTACTACAATAATCTCTATCGTGTCTAAAGATGCTCCAATCACTGTCTGAAATTTCTTCATTTTTGTGAGACTCGTTTAACTATGTTTCCGTAAGGATAAGGACATTAAACGGACAAAATTTTGTGCCAAGAAAGAGTTGATTTAACTCACTGTGAATATCGCCACATCTATGGTAAAAACAGTTTAAGCTGAACGAAAATTCTATTAAGGACAAAAAAATTTGTGGTGTTGTTCTCTTGTCCTTATAGGGAAGAGATATAGTTTGAGCTAACATGTGAAGCATGTGATTCTAGGTTCTTTATGGGTTATTCTCGGGTAACCCCTAGTTCTTCGCGGTTGCGAAAATAGATAGTCCAAAGGGCATCGAGATCAACTGGATGGCGTTCTCGTTGAATTATAACTTTAAGAATCATCTTTGTTTTCCCATATATTCAGGTTGTATCAGGGGCTTCGTGCAAATAAGATGTATAAAAACGGACTCACTCATAAATTTTATGATCTCTAAGCCTAGAAATGAGATACTTCTTTTCAAGATCACTATTTACGTTGATTGCAGCCTTTACTGTTGGTGGTAAAAGTGGATCTCAAAACAATCAGTTTTGGCTATGAGAAGGTGATGACCTTGTAATTCTATTGGTCCCCAAGACAATGGTATTTGGTCCTGGTCACGTACGAAACTATTGTACAGAGATGTAGCAGTCGAAGATTTTGTTGTTGAAGTTGGAGTTGCTTCTTTGTCGGAAATAAATACATGACGATTTGCCAACCACATTTTGAACATCCATCCATTCCAAAAGCCGCTACCGCATTCGAAATGATGATTAGAAAGCAGTCAGGAATATTAATTTGGAATAAAAACCATGAGTGAACGCCTTCTCTTATTCCTATGTGGGAGTTCCTCAACTCTGCATCCTTCAAGCATTAGATTGCATTTGAAATATTTTAGGATTCCAGTGACGTGAGTATTTCTTGGAGTTTTCTTTAGGAAAAAAAGTATTGTATCCTTCAGTACTGGATAGTAGAAACGCTCATATATGGCGTTTCCCATGTCCAACTTCTTGAAGCTTTCATTCTATTCGTCCTCTAACCAATGCTGTTACGAACGAGCGAGTGGAACTCCCGCCTACCGTTTAACGCTAAAAGCGTCAGCCAATGACGCCAATGTACATTATGGCAGATAAACAACACCATGATAACTATGTACGTTGTGGCCAATATGCCGCTGTGAAGCTTCAGCATATGGACTTACATTACGGCAAATAAAGAACTTAGTAGTTAGCATGGGTAAACGCTAGTACATGATAGCCATGTATGTTGCGGCCAATATGCCGCTGTGAAGCTTGAACATATGGATGACGCGTACACGGCAGCGATTAACCACAAGCGAGAAGTTCTTTGTATGAGCAAGCTAATGGAATAGCGATTATGTGCCTCCTCGCTCATATGCAAAGTATTTCCCCCAAGAGAGAAGTTCCCAGTAAATGAGAGCTTACGTTCTCATGTCTCAGCGATTTTAGCGGCAAACTAGATCAAAAACTCGTACTGGATTAATATTTATAGTCGTGGAGGAACTTTTGGCAGTGAGTGTGTATTCAAGTCCAAAAGGTCGCGTTTAAGTTTAAGTTGAAAGTGATGTCCAGTGTCCGAAGAAATCGTGAGGGGTGAGGCGTTGGCTTGCTCCGCGGTCTCCAATCGGCCTTTTGGCGTTTCACGCCATATGGCCACCCCGATCAATTAGCTCGTCCAATCGTTACACTCTTCAGGATCACTGATTGTTGGAGGTTTTCAATAAATAAATAAAAGTAAAATGTAATTAATCAATTTGGTCTTAATTTATGAATGTTTTAAGGAAAAGAGGACAGTGAAATAAAGTCAAACCCCTTAAAATAAACTCTCGCCTTTTGTTGATTTGGTTTAAATGGATAGAGTAGCAGGTAAGTGTTAATACAGCGAGTTCTCTCTCGGGAGCCTTGATGTTGAATATAGGATACGCAGCAAATTGAGCTCCCAGCTCATACCAGTATACATAGGGTATACTGGTTATGTAACAATGCGTGCCTAATTTATAAATGCGCTTAATAATTTCTGAGGTCGGAATTGGAGTTCTTTCTGATATTTGAGTTTTTGAATTGCGATATTTGAAATTTGAAATCCCAACGTGTGCTCTCATCTGGTAAAACCCAGGTCATTTTGTGTATGTGCCTTTGTGGGAAACAAGTCGAACGTATGGCTAGATCTTATTTGATTCATCTTGGAGGCTATCGCTTCCGTTCGTTCTCTGATAAGATAGCTCATTGCTAACCTTAGTACTGAGATCACTCATTGCCAACCTTACTACTAAGATATCTAAGAACCATTATTATATCATTTGCAGATCTTCAGGTGATTGGAAATCATTCCTTATGTTTCTTCGTCCTTTCTGTCAGTCGTTGCGTGAACGTTTATCAGTCAAAGTTTGATGGATTTCACGTTTATATGGATTTCACACAACCCTTTGTTGACTGCCTTAAAATCAGTAACGTGCGATTCGAACTCTCTATCCATAATAAAGACAACTATGAATTCTCATTTTTCTGCAGGGTACCTATTTTTGAATATTATATGTGATGTCCTATCTTAAATACAACGTCCAGTCCAATTCATTTCCTGGATTGCAAGTTATTTAATTTATATTGATCTACTACCAATTGGTCCTAGATGGCCCTTGATTAAATATAGTGTAAAAAGTGTATTAGTCTATTCCATTAAATCCAACAGTATTACAAAGCCCTTAGAGCTCAAATAATTTTCAGGTAAAAATCATTAAATAGACATGTGTTTTCTACTGAAAAAAAAAACAATATATGACATGTTAGCAAGTTTTACGTAACATATTATATTGAGAACTAGTCAAAGTAGCACGATAGTGCTGCTTTGTTTTCACTATGTTCACCCTACGGTTAGAATAATCACGATGTGACATCAATGTTACAAACTATTTTTAAAATTTTCATTGAAATTCCAACCCATCTGTACTGCCTGTCTTTACAAAAGCTTATCCTCACAGTAGCACTTGCTGTGCCGTTTTATATTTTGAAAATTTCAATTGATTGTATATGCAATGTATACCTCGTCTTTCTTTCCTCATGCTATTATGCATTCTTGGTCATACCTTTCGTTACTAATTTTATTTAATTGATGCCCCAAAAACTCACCGGCCGCTTCTGTTACCAGATCTCTCACAGTCTTCCCCATGGTTTAGATCTCATCATTACTTTTTCATGTTTGTGGATATATGTTTATGCAATTTTCCAGCGCTAACAACAATGTAGATGTTAGTGAGCTATCGTTTAGCTTGTGGATCTGGTGCCATGAAATTACTGAATCGGTTAATTGCCAAAGGTAATAAGTCAACTCACAAAGTCATCCAGCACATTTGGCAACAAGAATATATGCCGAAAGAGTGGAGCCAATCAATCATATTCCCTATCCACAAAAAGGGTGATAAGCTACATTGCGAAAATTATAGAGGCATATATTTTCAAAAATCTTAAAAAATAAAATCGGATCATACGGCAACAGTATTATTGGGGACTACCAAGGTGGTTTTAGAGCAGGTAGATCATCAACAGACCAATTGTTCACAGTCAAACAGTTACTTGAAAAGTCCTGGGAGTTCAAAATAGACGTGCACCAAATTTTTGTTGAGTTTAAGCAAGCATATGACAGTATTGATCGTTGCGTACTGAACCAAATAATGCTTTGCTTTAGAATTCCAGCCAAATTAGTCGGTCTTACCAAAATGGCAATGACGTCGAGACCTTGTTGCAACTACGGAAGTCACCGCAGTTGCAGACATTATGTTTTAGCAGAGGGGTGTGTAGCCCGGGTTGGCATACTGAGGCCGTCTAGCACTCAGTCGTGTCGTGGAACTTCTGGGACACTCTCTACTCGTGCTGAGACACCCTACATAAAAACACTAACACGAAGGGAAAGGGACGGGAAAGGAGGAGGTTATTTCAAGAAATGAAAAATATGGTTCTTAGCAAGACATGACCGTTTATTAAATTTACAAAAAAAGAAAGAATTCTACAAGTAAAATTCACAGATTTTAACTCCCCTTTAAAATTTCTGCAAGCGAAATCCGTTAAATAAAATTTAATAAAAAGAAAAATAAAACTATTGATTTGATATAAACTAACAGTACATAAAAAAGCAAATTCAAATAATTACTCACACTTTCCTTGTTGAACTCCGAGCGCTCCGAGTGAATTCAGTGCACGTGAAACTCAAGCTTCAATTTAAAAACTACTGTTAACAACATCCAAAAATGAAAACACAGAACGGCCACTTTTCACAAGACGCTGATTACACTTTCTTCACTAATCCATTACCCTTTCAATTTCATCCAATAGTATACTTTCGAATTCAACAAATTGAATTGTTTTCACCACTTCATAGATCAAACAAAGTGTTTCACGGAAACTTTCCTCTTCTCTTTTTTTTTTCGTTTTTCTTCTCGTTATTTTAATAAATCAAATTAGGACACTTTTCTATTACACTTTTAACTGGCCTATACAACAATTAAAATTCTAATCTGCAAATAAGTTTTTTTGATTTTATTTTCCATACAATTTTTGGATTTGACTTATGCTGCATTATTTTTATGCCCAGTTCACTCCACTTAACCAAGTTTTCTTTCTTTAAAATTGACACTTAACTTGACTCGCATATGCCACAAGCAAAATTTTAATAATTTTTTTATTCAATTCCCATCTTTGTAAATAAAATCCAATTCAAACCCCCACCTTATTCACAAAATCAAAATTAGTCTTTTTCTAGACACTACCAAAGCACTTTCTCCTCTTCTTTTCAAACTCCAAAAACCGAATCTTTTCTCCTCGAATTAACAATTCCGCACCGCCAAACGCAATCCCTTTTATCTTCAAGTCAAATACCAACCGCCCTAAGTTTAAGAACCCAATCCAGCATTTCACCTTCAGCAAATCCGATCCCGCAATCATCTCATTTTCAATTAACGCTGCCGCATCTGGGTAACGTAATCGAAGTTCAATACACTTCGATTCCACTACCCACACATTTTTTTCGTATCGACAAACGCAATAATTTCCATTTTGCATATATGGCAATTCGCATAATCAAGGAAAGCGTTTGATTAGATGCAAAGTGCCGTATATATACGGAAAAGAGTGCTTTCCTGCACTCGTAGAACTTGAACCCAGGGACCCAGCAGACCCTCGGTCGAGAATCCACGACGCTACCAACGAAACTACCTTCTTTTGATTTCCAATTCATCTTATAAGCAACTTCAACGATGCATCTGGGCATGAAATTGAATTTTGTTAGTAGGGAAACGCGAATGAATTTTCGTTAGTGTTAAAAAATAAAACTTGTTAGTGGGAGTAATAGTTAGTATGAAGGAAGGAATTAGGTTTTGTTAGGGAAAATGTTTTGAATGAAGTTTTGTTAGTGGGAATTAATGAATGGAATGTTGTCAGTGGGAAAATTAAATTTATTATTATTTATTAATTTTTTTTTGTAATTGAAGTTAAAGGAAAAGGGTAGGATTGTGATGATGGGGAAATAAAAATTCTAGGGAAATTGGAAAAATGTTAATAAAAATAAATAAATACACAGAGGAAAAGGTAGTAGTGCCCAAAGGAAAGTGGAGTTGTTACCGCGGCAGTTTGAAGTTGTGAATGGGGGAAAGCCGGTTCGCTGGAATTCGCAACAACCTCCCATGTCCGCATCAATAACCAACTGACCGATGCCTTTGACACAAATATCGGACTAAAGCAGAGGGACGGGCTGGACCCATTGCAATTCGATTTGTCTCCAGAGTACATCATAAGGATGCTACCAGTCGATACGCAAGGTACATTACTATTCAAGTTGAACCACATTAAAAATTTTTTCACGGTCATTAACAACCGCCAAAGAACTTTTCCTGAAACTCGACAGCTAAGCAAAACTAGTAGGGCTACAAATTAATGAAAATAAAACAAAGCTCATGATGCAGTTATGGGAAAATACCCCAAGCACGCAAAATATTAGACTTGGCAAATATAGTATCGAAAAGCTTATTTGTGCATTTAGCCGCTAAAATAACGAAAACGGGCAATGAAAGAAACGAAATACGCCGAAGAATACAGCTCGAAAATGAAAAATTTTATTCAGTATTGACGATCCTGAAGACTAGCTGCATACACAGGAAAACAAAGCTCCAAGTATACAAATCTGTGATAAGACCTGCGCTATGCTATGGGTGTGTAACATAGACCGTAACCCAAGCTTCGGCAAACATATTGGCGCCTTTGAAAGATGGGTCCTGAGGGAAATAATTGAAGGGAAGCTAGACGGGGACTGATGGCAGATTTGATACAATCATGAGCTGTATGAAATTTTTGACGAACCGGGGGGTCTCAACGATTATAAGACTGCGGAAGCTGCAATGGGCTGGCCACATATATCGTATGGACGAACAACGGATACCCAAGAAGGCATTTGTTGGGAGAACTGAAGGCCGGAGACCAGTGGGGAAACCAAGGAAACGCTGGTCTGACTCGGTCGACGAAGACAGTTCATCGCTGATCGGATTTGGAAATTGGAGGACGCAAGACAGTTGGAGGCGCTATTTACAGGAAGCAAAACCCCAAGAGGAGCTGTAGTGCTAAGAAGAAGAAGACTGAGTCAATCATCCCAAATTTTACAGGACGGATAAAAACCGGCTTATCTCAAAACTTTAAATAAAATTACAGATGTTAATGTAACAGTTTTTAATTTAGGTAATCTATGTAGAGCAGTGGATTAGACCACATTCCTTTGTGCAGCAGCTCCCAAGTACAAGCCTTAGTAGCGGCATCGAATTTGACTTTCTGATGTTGCTGTCGGACTATCAGTGATGGGTACTCATCGCATGGCTGAGCATGATATTGACCATATCACTTCGAATTCTGGTACGGTTAGGAAATGAGATACCGTAATAATGAATCTCAACGTCAAGATCCAAATTTAGACTTTTGTGCGATGGATAATTATTATTTTTGATTTGGACTAATAGTTTAACCAATTGTAAAGTGTTTAGTTCAAGTTTTGTGATTATTTGTCTTTTTTTAACTCTTAAGTTCTTTTAAAGTTAGCTGACTTATTTTCTTTGGTAACTATTTAAATTTTCAAAGAAAAAATAAACACATAAGAATTGGAAAGCAATATTTTATTCAGATTGAAGCCAATTTATAGCAATATCTTCAAAATAACATTTGTGTTTTGCTGGAATATATTGTAATGTTCACTGTAAGTCCAGGGTTTTATTAGGCTTATCATAACTCTCTCCCTTGGTAGTGAAACTGTTTGGGATTTGATTCAATTTAAATCAAATGTATTCATTTGAACTTTATTTCCAGTGAACAGTCTGATTATTACACAGCCTTTTAATTGTGAGGAGTACTAACATTTCATAAAGTTGGATACCAAGAAATGCTGCTTAGCACCTTGTTTAACCTTCCACAGAGATAGGATCTTGCTTGTAAAATTTGCTCCACCAATTTTCGAAGACAAGTCTGTCAATATTTTCTGCCATTGATGAAGTGAACTTCCTGTGGAGGTTGCATATCAGTTCACAAACTTCTTTAAGAACTCTTCGCACAATGCCAAAAAAAACAATCATTTGGTAGAAAAAATACCCTCATGCTGCAAAACGACGGACAATTTTATTAAACTGCTCCATGTCTACCAGAGCTTAGCATAAACTGACTGCTAAGTGCCCACAAAATTGAACACTTATCATCCAATTGAATTACAATGGCACTCAAACCATGTAACTATCGAAGTTTAATGTCCATCAATAGTTTATATAAGTTACGACGGCACTTGAACTGTGTAGCTATCGATGTTCAATTTTTAAATATCCACCAAAAATACCTATGATTCAACAAAGTTACAGCGGTAATTACACCATGCAATTATTGAAGTACTTAAAAGTTGGACACAAAAGCGATATTAACAGCACCTGAACTGCAATGTCTTCCGTAAAATGAAAGTACAATTCATTAAAAGCCCGAAGGCAAGATTTTTCATTGTTCTTTTTATGACACATCAATTCATACCAAAATGACGGTCTCAACTGGATATTTTGCGGAAACAGTTCCACCAGCTGTGTTTGTATACTCCTTTTCTTGCAAACGACGACGTATCTTCCTTTTTTGTTTCATTCATCTTTTCTGATGGTGCACATTTTTATCTCGGCGACTATGTGAACAAACAAAACTGCCGCATCTGAGGCTTAGAAAACCCACACGTGATTGTCGAGAAGCCAATGCATTTTCAGCGAGTGACAATATGGTGTGGGTTTTGGAGTGATGCCATCTTTGGACAGTTTTCTTTGCAAATGAGGCTACAAATATTGTTTCGGTCAACGAGGAGCACTACAAAGGCATGATAACTGAGCTTTTGAGGTCGGATATTGAGGATTTGGACTTGACTGGCCTTTGGTTTCAACACGATGACACACCATGACATACAACTCATCAAACAATCGATCTTTTGCGCACAAAATTCGGAAACTTTGTAATCAGCCACCTTGGCGATGTCACTTGGCCGCCTCGAAGCTGCAATTTGACACCGTTGGATTTCTTTTTATCGGGCGCTATGAAAGACCAATGCTATACGGAAAATCATCAAACGATTCAAGCACTGAAATTGAATTTTCCACAAACCATTGCGCAGATCATAAATATTTTTTTCGAAAATTGGGCTGAGAGGATGGCCTACTCTCACATCAACTGTGGTAGCCATATGAATAAGCCATTGTTAATAAAGCCAAAATATAAGAAAAACATTTGACTTTTGTTCTTGCATTTTGCCCACCCTATATAAACGGCTTATCTAATGAATGTCTGACGACTGAATGACAGCTAAGATCGGCCAATACTTGAGTAATGAAAAATGTTGCTAGGAGGCTATCACTAGAAATAAGCTGGCTGACAAATATGTTTTAACCATACCATCTGTTTTCTTGCACGGCTAGGATGTTGATTCTATATTTCATTCTATATTTGTTTACTTCACCCAGATATTGCCGTAGCGCAATCTAATCTATCTAATCCAATCCGAGGCTATTGTCCTAGGTCTATGACAGGTGAATATTTAGCGGAGTATTGTCAGCGCTTTAAATTTCTTAGTTCTTGGTCCATGAATGATAGTTTATTTCCCATCCAGCTAACCCTCTACCCACCACCTGGAGATGCGTCTAATGAGGAATCGAAGTTTAGAGCGTTGCGAGTGTCGTATGTTTGGAAACAAGGACAGTTTTGAACTTCATTTACAAACCCAGCAGTTTCTGTTTCAGTAGTTCTGGTAATTAGCATCATTGCTGGAAAATGGATCAAAATAACTTCAGGAGAAACAAAAGCGTTTAATAAGAGGCAGTCCCACATTAAGAAAGATATAGCACTTAAGGAATGGCAACTATCTTAGACGCATGCAGGGTATCAAAGGGTTTTTAACACGCCGCGTAAAAAACAAGCACAGAACAGGTTTTATGGACGAAGAGAGTGGCAAAAGCACTCCAACATTTTTTTGGGTGATTCAGCGTAATATACACACATAAATGCATATAGTTTATATTTCGGCTAGGCAAATTATCATGCAGAGTATGCAATAATTTCATATTGAACATCAGACGAGGCCAGTTCGTGTTTAGTCACCCACACACTATGTAAATCAAATATGCATTGCAATTAATACTTTCAAGCTCTTATATGTCTTTTCGAAGTAACCTGCATTACGGCTAGTGACGTTATGAGAATTATTGCGCACACAAAACATACTATGTATATTGTAAACAAGAATATGCTGAAAGAGCTAAAGGAGCATATAAAGATAGGAGGGTTGGCAGAAAACAAGTTTCACGCCCCTGTTCACAATGCCATATGAAAAAAAGCCCAATTAATAGAAGATTTCAAGTGACTGTTTCCTACCTGTTTTACATCTGGAGTAGGCATTGAAACTTTCAGTATTATATACGCAAGATTCGTTAGTAGCACTCTGCTGATCTTATCTGGTAACCAGTTGGGTAGGCAAAGCTTCGCTCATGTCAGAAGGTTTTTGCCTTCAGCCTACAATATGCAGACGCCAATAATGAATAAATTCAAGAAAAACTTTAATGACATCTACAACAAGCACATACTCATTTTATAAGCGAAACCATTATTATATCATCTTAACTTGCTGCTATTTTGCAGCAATATCACTAACAACCATAGACTGAATGAAATCTTAAAGATACTTTTAATTATTCATTTTATCTAGAAATTAGAAAAACCCAATTAAAAGTGTACGATCTGGTTCGATGGTAAGCCCAAACGGTAGTAAAACCGTGCATTGCTTTCGTTGTACTCGGAGAGCTGACTTTAAGGGGCTTTCCTTGAACTACTTAAATTTAGATTTTAAGGTACACATATGAATTCGCAGGTAAATAACATTTTTCCACTCAATACGGCACCCAGAGAAAAGGAAATGCAGTATATTCTAGACATAACGAAGTTGAATGGATTCAAGCCTTTAACGATCAAAAGAATCGCGGACAAAATCAGAAAAACTCGGTAAAAGAAAGAACGGTCAACACTCCTCAACCCGGATTCTGAAAAAGTGTACTGAAAGGCAGTCACCTACTGCGAATGTGTCACAGATCAATTATAAAGGAGGCTAAAACATCATGATTCCATACAAATAATCGAATCAAGTAGCAAAAATCAGCTGAAAAACATCTTCGGGTCAACTAAGGATAAACGGCAACTACCATGAAATCAGGCATCTACCGGATCAAATAACCCTGACTGTCACAAAGTTTACATTGAATAAATAAGTACATTAATCAACACCAGGGTGCGAGAACATTTAAGTGAAGCAAGTGCAGCGAGGAAAAAAGGAAAGAAGAATAACTTTAGATCAGCAGTAGCGGAGCATATTGTAACTCAAGGACACGAAATCACAGTGGATGACGTAACACGAAACACGGAAAATTAAAAGGAATGTTTTATTCTTTTGCTTTATTTATCAATATTCTCGTTTAAAACGACTTTAGGATTAAAATATCACTCATTGAACAGATTTTGAAAGATGTGCATGATATACGAGTACAGCCTTCCTAAAGTTTTCATGCTAATACTAACAATTCCGTAGTGTCTGAGTAGATCAAAAGCACATACGAGCATTGCTCAATAGCCACGTATTGTTGTTTTTTTAACACCGAAAATTCAAACCACCATAACTTCGTTGAATCCTATCCGATTCTTCTAAAATTCTCACATTTTATTAGCCTCATAAGTGGCTATATCTATAAGATTTAAGGGTACCCTTACAATTTTATAGAAGAAAATATAAAATTGATAGATCATACTATTACTTACAAAATTTAGCAAATTTAAACTTATCAGGCATTTGCCAACAACAACAACAACTTTTCGGTCAACAGGTGTCCAATCACGAGGGGTGGGACACAAATTTCCCGTGTTCTTCCGCTTCCCCTGCCTTTTCCGTTATATACGAGTATATTGCAATTTTACTAACGAATATTAAGAGACTTTTTATCTGGTAACCTACTTGACTTTCTTTGGTGGTAAAATAATGTTTAAGGGTTCACATCCTTGTATGGGTACACCCCCATAAAAGCTTTTGATATTTTTTGACTACGAAACTTTCATTAACCCGAAACTTCTGGCCTGTTAACAAAATTTGATAAATGTAGCTTCTTTAGGTTCTGAGAAAACTTGCTGTCGTCTACTGACAGATGGACAGGTATTAATAAGGCATTATAGAAATTTTTTTAACAATACCCTTAAAAGCAACTATTAGAGATTAGAATCCTACTTTTTGTTCATTTGGAACGTACATGGTGTGCAATAACTTGCTGGAACTTAAAATTCTGAAACAATAGGAAAATTTCACCAAAATTAAATGGAATCGCAATTGATGTCTTAAACAAATTTTTTTGAGAATATTTTAGGGAGATATGAGGACTCAGTGTGTCAAAATAAGTTTTGTTTTGAGCCCTTGAAAAATCTCTAGCAACAATTTCTCTTTGTGATGCGGCTATTCAGGATCCAAAAGTAATCATATCTTTTAATTTTTAAATAGTAGCTTGCTTGTAACGAGATTTCTTTTGTATAATTCTTTGAACAAGCTATGAGTCCTTTTAGTTATGGTTTAAAATCAGATCGTATCGCGGCTGGGTAGATGGCACAACCGCCAAAACGTGGTACTGACCATATCACCTTCTTGAATGCGAATACTTATGATCAAGATAGTAAGATACTCTCACTATCTCTAAGCAAACGCCCAAAATAGGTTGTAGTGCTAAAACACAAAAAAAAAAAAAATAAACCGCAATATGTAGGAATTTAAAGTCAAACATGATAGATATCTGGCTAGAGGATCATTCTCTTGTTTTTAAGGAATAATTGCAAAACAGTAAACTTGGTCTCTATTTAGAAGCAATCCATAAATACTTTGCATGCAGAACATATTTATTAAGCATGCACTATTTACTATTCCATTCCACATCGTAAACTCCCAACAAACAAACAAGCATGAAACTTTTCACTTGTCCACATATAAAATAATGATTTCCGCATCACATTTCACATTCGGTTTTAGCGAGCAGGGCGTATCAGAATGCAATACATTTGTTCATTCCTTTTCGATTTCATATATACATCGGCCTCAAGGATATTCTGCATCGTTTGGCTCCCGCCCAAATCCTTTTCTAAATCAAATTTGAATTGAACTTAATAAACCCGCCTCGGCACCGATAAACCTTAAAATGTAGTCGAGAAGAAAGTTTCGGATTTATTGTAGATTTCGATTCGACCATATCGAATAAGGATAGAAAATGTTGCGAAGAGACATCGAATCGAAGAAGGGAGAGCCGTAGAGAACTTTACAAGATACTGAAATAGCTTTTCACATTCGAGCGAATCCGTTGAATGCAATAAAGGCGAGTCCCTGCAGATTGCACAAAATTAAGTGTGCAGTAGAGAATTTTCATGTTATTTATAGTTTGAAACTTGTGCAGTAGTCGACATCGTCAGCTTCCTCCTCAGGAAGAAGGTACTAACATCTATTCCACGTACTTACACGTATGTACCCGTTGCATATATGTAGGTTGAATTTACAAGAAAATGAACGAAAAGATTGGAGAATATTGGGAAATTGCTGTTCCGATTCTTTACCATGCCCCGAAACCCATTCGTATTAGTTCAGTTCAAAGAATCTAAATCGAAATTAGAAAAGTTTCGTACAGATCGGATGCGTAGATTTGAAACTAAATTATTGAAAAGGACTAAAGTCTCGAGTTTCTAATGTGAATTATTTATGAAAAGTGTCGAAATAGAATTTGATCTTAAAAAGAGGATTTGTGTTGGAGATTTATGTCCACAGTTATATGTGTGTAAGGATTTTGATAGAGATATTCTGATTAAATCTTCAACAGTGACACGTTCTCTCCGAAAATTAATCCAAAACTTATTTAATTTACAAAGTGGAAATAGATCAGACCAATTATGATTGACATGCATGTAAGAGAGCGCTATGCAATTTATGTTCTCATTAGTCAACATTCTAACGGATTGATTTTCAGTATATACTTAGTTGAAAATATTTCTAGGGATTTCTAAAGCGCAGCTTACAATGAGCCTTAAAATCTTGTCCAATGTCAATCTGCAAAAATTAATCGTTTCACAAAACGATTGAAGCAATGGTCACAAAGTCTTACGAATTACAGCCTCCGGCCATCGAATTAGGACCACTTAAATTTTTTGACATTTTTCAATTTTTACTACGAACAAAAAGAACTGACAAATTTCGATACAAAAGTTTATTGATACATAGTGTTTTATTTTATTGTGAAATAATAGTTGATATTTCCATCGTTTGCTGCTATGAAAACGCAAACTCTGTCAGGCATACTCCAAATACATGGTCGTATCGTAGTTTTGATGACTTCATCGTTTTACAAAATCTGTAGTTTTTTTGGTTTCAGAATAACCACAGTATTATTTTCTAATAAATAAACCATCAATTCGAGCATGCTTTATACATTTTCGATTGGTTTTAGGTCCAGGGAGTTGCCAGGCTGTGGTTGAATGTTGACTCTTGCTGAAGATAATAAGCTCTGGGCGCTTTTTACGCTGTGGTTAGGTGCTCCATCCAGCATGTAAGTAAATTCACGTTTCCGAAAATCCAGAGACTTATGTTATAATAACAAAACAGTTTTTAGGACATCCTGACACTTTTGTGTTCATAGACTCATTGACAAAATCAAAAGACCCGGTCTTTCGCTCGCAATGCACAACCAAATCATTACTACTGCTAGAAGTTTCTCCATTTTTTTGGGCGCGATCTTCACTAAATTGTTCGTATATGCCAACCAAGACTCATCACTAAAGAGAACCTGCAAGAAAGGACATTATGAGTAACACATAGGTAAACAAATTGGATGTGAAAAAATAAGTTGAACAAATGTCTAGTTCCTCCTACAGGGTGCGGCAGCATAACTTCCTTTTTTCAACACTGAATACAGGGTGCGGCAGCATAACTTCCTTTTTCGAAATGCGTGCCATTTAGTTGACTGATGGTGTAGTGGAGTGCTAGTGGCTCCTTTCATGAGGTGAGAGTATGAAGTTTTTCCTGATACAGTTCAGTCGCTATCATGCGTTAGAATAGGGAGGAGCGTGCTTTTGTTGTTGAAGCCTACTTTTGAAACGGATGTTTAGTAGGTTTTGAAAAAAGGAAGTTATGCTGCCGCACCCTGTATTTTATACATTTTACCTTTTCTCGTTCGGCCATCGTGTAGCTGCTATGCGCTTCAGCCAATTGCATACGTGTTTTTTTCATCCTAGCGGTCAATTTCGGTTTTTTAGCTGGTCGATAATGTTTAGTGCCACTATCGTACAACCATCTCTGCAACGTTCTCACCAATGTCTCACCGTTACGCTCTAATTTTTCATTGATCATTTTAAAAGTTGCGTTGTAATTTCTCAAAGCACACTGTAGGAGTGGCGTTGTTTTTTTTGCGGTAGTTTTTCCGTTTGTCGTCCTGCCTGTCCGTCCGTGCGTCTGTCCGTCCATGTGAAACATAAAATTTTGTAGGTAGGTGCAAAGTGACGCCCTCTTCAAAGTTTCACTACGAAAATAAATTTATAAGGTCTTTAAGGGGGGTCTCCCCATATAGGGGAGTAGCCCCCGAAAAAAAATTTTAATCATATGTTGGCAATATGGATATCAAATGAAGGGTCTTAATAACAACTTTTCAAAACAGGTCTTAAACCAACAAGTTTAGCTTTGAGGGGTACAGGGGAGGGGAAATGTACAAAAATTTTGTGTCCCCCCCCCCCTGACCCGAAAAATCTGAAAAAAATCCCAGAGGTGTAACTTTGGGAGTGCAAGGGTAGCAAATACCTCAAAAGTCGAAATTCCATAAACTTTGTTAAAAATAGTACATGTTATAAATTTTACAATTTATGTTTTTCAAAAGTAATTGTATGTGTACGGAAAATTTCACAATAATCGAACCATAAACAGCTAAGTTACAGCCGATTGAATATTTAACAATTATTTATTTATTCAGCCGCCAAACAAGGCCCATTTTAAATTAAAATACAAATCAAATTTAACTGAAGTAAAATACCAATACAATAATACAATCTTAATTATGTGGTCGATGAATTGAGGACTTTTAATATTTTGGAATTTAAACACGACTTGGAAGTGGTTGGGGAATACAGATCGCTAAACTTATTGAATGCCTTACAGCATCTGTTAACCGGCTCATTGTCTGCATAATTGGTGTGGTGTGTACTCGTGGTCAACATGGGAATCTATCTTGTGACTCTAATAGGATCGTTTAAGTGCATCTTGTCTGACAAAACAGTAACTTGAATATTGTACCTAGTTACGTCGAAAGATAGACATGCACACAAAGCGACTCTTCTGGAAGCGAGTGATGTCAGGTTTAATGTTCGAAGTCGATCCTCATAAGATGGTAGGTTGTATAAAGAATTCGGGTCGGACAGAGATCTTAAGGCAAACGGTAAAAATTGTTTATGTACAGACTCAAGCCTACGGCTATAGATGTCGTATATAGGGTCCCAGACTATGCAGCCGTATTCGAGAATAGGACGGCCTAGCGAGGCAAACAAGGATTTTGTGTTTTACAACTACATTAACACGTGATACTAGAGAGATACAAGTTTGCAACGGACCTAGACACTACAAGTATGTAGGAATTTTGATAAAAATTTTAGGATTGGTTTTAAATATTGATGTCTTATCATGACTAATCAAACGATGGGGTTAAAACACTTGAAACAAAATGGTAGGGAGTTTAAAATCATAGTAACCATAATAATTTTTCGAGCTCAATTTATGGAATCTGTATATTAGTCAAGTTTTGCGTGCAGAATATATTGTTTGATTTACTAATTATTTCGCAATACCCTTCTAGCATGAGCTCTCTCCTGCTACTTCAACTTGTTTTTTTTTTGGCTACCATAGCCACTGTTGAGAGAAATTCCTTCGACTTTCGCTATTTCTTGCAACGAGTGCTTACCGAAATCAGTTAGCCTACAAATGTATATCTTTTTGTCACTTTAAATGTCCTTTCTCTTGTCTATTTCCGTTTTTATATATTCCCAAAAGATTAACTAAGCAGACCCAAAAAACAAACGCAAAAAAACAATATTTAACCTTGAAAGGTGATTAACTTACCTTCAGTTTTCTTTAAAATCAATATACGAATGATGCAGCTCTTCGAATCGCAACTGTTTTTGAACGAAGTACCGAATAAATGATAATAATATAATTTTTAAACAACCAAAATTTGCTTTTGCTCTCAAGCGCATGTAACAAACAGGAAGCACCAAACTACACTTACTCATTACTATGCATAAAAAGTCGTCATTCTACTGCCGTAAGCTACCTGTTTCTTTGGTCTATATGCTGTTCGCATCACTAAGCGCATAGTTGAAGTTACAAGTTAAGTATTTAAGTTTTAAGATTAATTCGCTAATGTTATAAAGAAGCTCGTCTCACATGCATGTAGTTGAGTAGATACAAATATTAATCTGAGTACTGTTACCCTGCTATCTGGGGCCTACAGGCACACTTTTTGTCCGGAGATGGTGGTAGGCACCAATCACTTGAAGCCAGAAGTTGGGCCCTTCTGGCCAAGTGGCGACGTGGCTCGCCAGAGTATAGTTCCATATGACTTAACTAATTGTCTGTCGCACAAAAATACTCCGGTTAACATAAAAATTTACACAAGTCCCTCAATCCTTGCACGGCAATCCTGACTGCACATTTTTTCACACTACACTCTAAATTCTCTTCAAATGGAAAGACAATCTCCTTCTTGTGTTTACTTACTTTGTTTGTTCACGCATTCAACAACTCCTGTTAACACGGTAAAAGCACTTGCAGCCAAAATAGCAGAAAATATACAATATTAAAAAAAGAAACCAAACTCAAAATGTAAATGTTCACAATCTCTTTTTGGCTATATTCTAGCTCGAAATTTTTCAAAAATTACTACTTAGATCAAATAAGAGATTCTGCTTCTTCTTAGCACTACAGCCCCTCTCGGGTCTTCGCTTCCTGCAAACAGCGCCTCCAACTGTCTCGGCCCATTGACCGCATCTTCCAATTCTGAAATCCGAGCGACGATGAACTGTCTTCATTGACCGAGACAGACCAGCGTTTCCGCCTCCGGCCTTCAGTTCTCCCAATTAATACCTTCTTGGGTATCCGTTATTCGTCCATACGATTCATGTGTCCAGCCCATTGCAGCTTCCGCAGCCTTACAATCGTTGAGACCTCCGGCTCGTGAAAAATATCATACAGCTCATGGTTGTATCGAATTCGTCATTGGTCCATTATTCGCCTCAAGACAAGTCGCTCAAAGGCATTCAATATGTTTGCGGATGCTTGGGTTCGGGTCCATGTTTCACACCCATAGCATAACACAGGTCTTATCACAGATTTGTATACTTGGGGCTTTGTTCTCCTGTGTATGCAGCTGGTCTTCAAGATCGTCAATACTGAATAAAATATTTTATTTGCGAGCTGTATTCTTCGGCGTATTTCGTTTCTTTCATTGCCCGTTTTCGTTATTTTGGCACCTAAATGCACAAATTCGCTAATATTCTTGATACTGTATTCGCCAAGTGTGATATTTTGTGTTTTTACATGACTGCGTCATGAGCTTTAATTTATTTTCATTGATTTGTAACCCTACTAGTTTTGCTAATAAGAGATAATTAGCCGAATGTACGGCAAAATAATTATTCACTTACTCTACTTCCTGCCTGTTGCTTCTTCTTCTACGTAGCGCTACAGCCCCCGGGCCTTCGCTTCCTGCAAATAGCGCCTCCAATCGTCTCGGCCCATTGACCGCGTCCTCCAATTTCGAAGTTTTAGCAGCGATGAATTGTCTTCGTCGTCCGAGTCACACTAGCATTTCCTTAGTTTCCCCTCTGGTCTCCAGACTTCAGTTTTCCCGACGAATACCTTTTTGGGTATCAGTTATTCATCCATGCGATTTATGTGTCCGGCTCATTGCAGTTTCAGCAGTCTAAAAATCGTTCGGACCTCCGGTTCGTTGAAAATTTCCTGTTGCCTGTTGCTTAGGGGCTACTTAATCTATGATGATTCCATCAAAAGTCTTGTTAAAAATTTTGCTCCACTCAAATCATTTCTGTCAATCAAAATTTATCTGCTACGAGAGTTCCACAAATTTCCGTCCCGCAAGGGAAAATTTCCAACAAGACGATCACTGCTAATTCGCTATCGCTGAAATTCATATTCGCTACTTGCTCCTGCGCTAGTTCTGGATAAAAAAGACCTGACGTTTATTTCCTGTCCCTTTTAACTTTTCGATTTTCAATGTTGAGGTCATATGTTGAAAGGGTTAAGACACTTTCACTGGTGAAGTGCATGGGGAAAATATTTTCTCAATATCAAAAACGTTCCTCATGTATACATTCCTAAATTGAAAAAAAAAAATAATAATAATATTAGGCTTAAGAACTTTATGTTTCAACCCTTATATATTCTGACGGTTTGATTTTAATATTTTGAAAAAGAAAACTTTTTTCTTTCTACAGACACGTGTTTCATCCGTTACACTCGGTGGCTATTTAGCATTGAAATACACTTCCCTTCTGTATACAGCATGCTGGCCTTATTATTTTAATAGTCATAGCAATTCATAAATTTAACATATACTTCCAGAAATTTTCTTGCTAATCCATACATGTCTGCAGTGTGCATGTACCTCCCCAATATCATGTATTTTTGTTATAATTACAAAATTATCATTTAGCTGTAGCTTTGCTGTTTATCGCTCGATTAGTATGAACTTTTCTGGATACATGCACCTACTACCAAGGCCTAACATTTATTGTCTAGCTTCTATTTGGGCCCTCTTCTCCAGTAGTAGACACCTCCAATCGCCATAATTCAAGGACCTCATTCTTTTATTCGAGATCCCGAACATTGATCTACTGTCAGCATTGATTGAATCTTCTCATCGTTTCTGCGGCTCCCTACTGGACATTCTTCTTGCTCTCTACCCTTCAGCATTTGCTTGAGGAGCTTGACATCTTCTATTCTCTCACCACATCCTGCGTAATAGACTTTGTATAGCTTCACGCATGCAAATATTTTATAGGTACGTCCATGTACAACTTATCGTTGCAACGAAGTCTCCCCTCTTCTCCATGCTTTACTAAGCTATGTATCCTCCTGAGGACTATTACAAGTGAACCTGCTTTCTTCTTATGGCCAGGGTGACAGTCAGTTTTATTTAACTTGGGGTAAAAAAACCTTTCCGAGCCGAGGACATCCCTTCACAAAAATCAAACAATGTAATAATTATATCAAATCACTACAGTAAATTTTCTTCTAAATTTACACTTGGAACTTAACTTGAATATCAATTTCATTGTTGTAAATTGTAAAAATAAAATTAAAGGAACCCGTCGTTGAAGCGGAGAGACATCGTGGAAGGTACCGGACCCTAACAGCAATGGTTTCACATATATTGGAACCCAATCATTCTCGCCCTCAGCAACACAGGTTAACACCAAAAGCTCACTTTATTCGGACTAGGAAAGGATGGACATAACACTATCAGTACCGCATCTCTATGGTGAAAAACTGTCGCAGTGTGCATTGCACTCACCCTGACGGCCCCGTGGTATATTTATTCCATTACTGAAATTGCAGTCCACTTTTCCATAGCAACGAAACATCTGACATCGATTCATTTAGTTTACTTACCTTCTAATAGGGGTACCTGGTTAGTTTTCTAACGAATGGCGTAACTTGGTGATTCACCTTTCCAAATATGTGTTGGAATGCTACTATCATGTAGTTTCAGAATCAGTATGTGTCACTTAGCTGAAGCGTAAACAACAATACTTTTTTTACTTTGAAAATGTCAAATTTTGTGCCGAATAAAGTGTTTTTGCGGGGAGTACTTCTTTATTGAAGAAAAAGGCTGCCGAAAGTCATCGTATTTTGGTGAAAGTGTATGGTGTGCATGCTTTAGCTGAGCGTCTGTGCCAGCAGTGGTTTGCACGGTTTTAAAATGGCAATTTTGACTTGGAGGACGATGAACGGCCCGGACAGCCAAAAAGTTTGAAGATCACGAATTGGAGACATTGCTCGACCAAGATCCATCCCAAATTTGGAAAATCACTTAGCGCCGCTCAACAAACCATTACCGATTTTCTAAAAGCAACTTTTCACAATAAAGCTTCAATTTTCGAAAAAAAAACACACGAATTAACTGATACCCCAATTATGTTTTGAACTGCTTCCTGCATTATGCCATGAAGCATTTCACCAGTCTTGAGTGGAGATCTTGTATTGCTTTTTAATCATCATGGTCGCCGTTAAAGACTGTATATAAGTAATATCGACTAGATATAAAAGTAAAATCGCCGGAATGAAATATATTTTCTTTTAAATTGAAAGCAAAAATTTATCTTTACTTAAGAAAATTTTTGAATACTGTTTTCCTTAAGAAAATTTATTAATTTCAGCGTAACCTTGGCACGAAAGCAGGTAAGTTGTTATTTGGCGAGCAAGATTTAATATTGGTGGTCAGATAATAGCAGAAGGCAGTTTTTTCCTCCCACTCTCTAATTTTTGCATTTTTCTCCTCTGGGGTGGAGAATTGATTTGTAGGAGCAGGGAATGATAATTTTCCTGTTTTATTCTTTTTCCCCCTCTGAGGCAGAAAATAACCGTGATTAAGATATTGATTTCTGGCCGTGGCATTCTTGCTTGGCAGCCTTTAGGGCCTACTGGCTAAGCGAATGGAACTCACTTTCGTCCTTTTAGGGCTATCTGGGTCCAAAAGTGCTCAGCCAGAATATCCTCAGTGAGGAGTTACCAGCAATTCGCATTCGAATATGTCCATGGCCTTTTCGGAAACATTTATAAAAGTCAGGGCTTCACATTTTTTTTTTTTTGTGGTAGGGAGGTGAAGGCATTTATGCCCACCGAGTCTGGCAGTGTGGGACTCCCATGGAGGATACCTTTGGACTACCCACTAAACACCTCCCGTGTCAATCTGAGAACCTAGCCTGGAACCGTTTGACACATTACTTCGGGCCAGGTCTCATTTTGTTACGCCGTGGGGCGCCTTCAAGCTGGGGAGTCCCTTTCCTAGCGGGAGGGGAGGGGGGAAGAGGAATTGCTAGAAGAGCGATCCCCCAGCCCCAGTGCCTCCGGCTGCTGTGAGTCCCTTTTATATTTTAGGATTGCCCGAGCATAATGTGCCACCTGGTTCCATTTGTCAACCGATGCGAGCATCACCGCAACTATATTATCCGGGGTGAGCTCTTCCGTCTCCCTGTAGAGTTCCCTTCGCAGCCTGGCCCATTTGGTACACGCAAAAAATGTGTGACAGGCATTGTCCTCCTCTCCTGGGCAAAACCGACAATCGGGAGACCGTGACTTGCCGATCTTGTGCAGGTAGGTAAGACTGAAAACACCCGTGCCCGCTCAAAAGCTGGGTCAGATAGAAGTCAGTCTCACCATGCCTTCGATTTAGCCACGGTCTCACATCCGGGATGAGGCGCGCAGTCCACCTTCCCTTCGTGCAATTCCTCCAAGACTGCTGCCAATCGTTGAGCGAGCGTTGTCTCTCCTCGCGAACAACGATATCCCTCGCATCCTCGTTTCGGCGCAGGTAAATAGCGCGGCGCTCTCTAGCAAGGAGGGCGACAGGTATAACGCCTGCAATCACTCTCACCGCCGAGTCGGAGACTGTTGGATACGAAGATGCAATTCTCAGTGCTCCTCTTCTCTGTACCTGTGCCAATCGTTTTCGGTATACCTCCTTGCTGAGAGCGTCGCCCCATACCTTAGCTCCGTACAGTAGCACTGACCCTACAGCACTCATCAAGAGGCGTCTTCTTGATGGGCTGGGTCCCCCTACGTTGGCCATAAGTCGACTCAGGGCCGATATTCCCGAAGCAGCCTTCTCAGCCGTTGCCCTGATTTGCTCAGAGAAACTCATCTTCGAGTCGATCAGTAGCCCCAGGTACTTCACCACTGGCTTCGATTCGATCTGTATATCTCCAATACTGATCATCCTTACTCTAGGGATTCTCTTTTTTGTCAAGATGACCACTTCGGTTTTCTCCAGTGCTAAACTGAGCCCGCGAGCAGTCATCCAGTCCCTCACTCGGCGCATTAGCATACCTAGCCTAAGTTGCGCTTGTTCAACGGTGCGTCCGGCGACCAGAGCCGCAACATCATCCGCATAGCCGACCAAGCGCGACTCATCTGGCATCTCAAGTCTCAGTAGCCCGTCGTAAGACACGTTCCACAGGTCCGAACCAAGGATAGATCCCTGGGCAACACCCGATGTAATTTCCATCCTTCGTTGGCCCTGTGTCGTGTTGTAGAGCAGGCTTCGGTCCTTTAGGTAGTTCCTCAAAAGCCGCATTAGATATTCTGGAACTTGAAAAGAGTTTTCCAGCGTGTCCAGAATATCCACCCATCTAGCGGAGTTGAAGGCATTCCTGACGTTGAGTGTCACCAACAGGATGATCCGTCGCTTGGTGCGACTATATGCCTCTGCCTTTTGGACCGCGTTCACCACCTCTGCAATCGCATCAATGGTAGAACGTCCTGCTCTAAAGCCGTACTGCCGAGGAGATAGGTCCCCAGCAGCACGAATCGCGTCAGTGAGTCTTCCATTGATGAGTTTCTCTAGCACTTTCCCAGCCGTGTCTAGCATGCATAACGGGCGGTATGCAGACGGCGATTCGGGATTTCCCTTCCCCTTGCTGACCAGCACGAGCCTCGCCACCTTCCATCGTACCGGGAAAACCCCGTCCCGTAGGCAAGCGTTGAATGTGCTGAGCAGCAAGTCAGGACAATGGTGATAGACGAGCTGCAAAACCTCAGCTGGAACACCATCTGGACCTGGAGCCTTCCTCGCTTTCAGGGAGAGGACTGCCTCCTCCAGTTCCAGCTGTGTGAAGAGTGGGCACTCGACTGCTGTTTCATCATGGACAGCGTCAACACGGACGGGATGGGCGGGGAAGAGTCCCCGCACTATCGCGTCCATCTTTTCCGCGTCATGTATACAAGGCTTCCGTAGGGCACCTAGTTTCCCCATGACCAGCTTGTAGCCAAGGCCCCACGGATCCCTATTTACATCGTCCACGAGGTCTTGCCAGCATCGGGCCTTGCTCTTGTTAATAAGCCTGCGAAGATATTTCCTGCCAGACCTGTAAGCTGCTAGCCTAGTGTCTGCCTCCTCCCGTGTTCGCGCCCGCTGGGCCTCTCGCCGAAGTTTGTGACACTCGCTTCTTTTTTCGGCGATCTCGTTTGACCACCAGTGTACTGGAGGCTTACCATGTCGGGGTCTCCGACGGGGCATGGAAGACTCGCAAGCAGCTATGATGGTACTCATAGTTGAGTTCACCAAGTCCTTGGCTGTAGGCCCTCCACTCCCTGGCGGAGCTCCCAGCAACGGTGCGCCTGCCGTAAGCGCGTCAGTGAACCTCTCGACGTCCATCCTCCCAGTCCTCCATCCGAGGATTGAAGTTTGGGCTGATGCACACAGAGTGGCACCGTCGTGAATCTCAACAGCTATATACTGGTGATCACTAGCCGAGTAGTCCTCTAGTACTCGCCAGCTGTGTACTCTAGGTACCAGGGACTCCGAAGCGAGTGTCACATCGGGTATGGTTCCTACGCAACCCCAGCGGCGGAAAGTAGGGGTGTTACCAATATTTAGGACAAAAAGCGCTGTTCTGGCCGCCATGTCCAAGATTTGCTTTCCCCTTGGGTCGGATTGTGGCATACCCTTTTCGATGGCTCTAGCGTTGAAGTCTCCCCCGACCAGCATGTGGCCCTCTGTGTTCGAGACAGCGTCCTCCAGGGCATCGAGTTTGGTTCGAAAGGATCGCATTGCCTCGTTAGGCGTCAGATAAACACTGAAATATGTTATCCCTGAACACCGCACCCACACAAAACCATCCCCGCGTCCATGGCTCTGCACCTGAAGGCGGGCGCTGTCACGAACCCAGATGGCCGAGGTACCAGATTTGTCAGGGTACCACGCTTGCGAGTCCTTGTTATGATGTTGCTCGCTCAGCAACAGGAGGTCAGCTTTCTTATCCCTCGCAAACTGCTCAAGTAGGTCCTGGGCGTTTGTGCTTCGGTGCAAATTGACCTGCAGGATACGGATCATTTGAGTATCAATTTGGCTTTAGTTAGGGCCTCCTTAAAAACCCAGCATCTCCCTGTCCCCGGCTCATGTTTGAGGTCGCCGGGTGCTAGCTTAGCATCCTTGCAAAGAATGCATTTTGCCTCGTTCGTGCACTCCTTCCTTTTGTGCCCCGTTTCACCACATTTGTAGCACAGAGATCTCCTGTCGGCTCCCCTACAGCCATACGCGGTGTGTCCGTATTCGAAGCATCTGAAGCAGCGGATAGGGATCGCTCTTCTCCGTATCCTGCAGATCACCCAACCTATCTTAATTTCACATTAATACTGCAGCACAGGTTTTAGTGATTTGTATATGCGAATATTTATTTTACATTTATTTAAATAAATATAAATTATATTGTAATAACTTTATTTAATATAAAAGAATAAATAGTAATACCATATAAAATCAGATAACATTTGCCCTACGGAAATAATTAAAAATGTTGTATTGAATAAAAACATAAATTAGACATGAAAAGCAGGAGGAAATTTTGAAGTTAGCTTTATATTAAAGTATCGAAAAAATTGCTTTCCATAGGTTTCTTCTAAATTTTATAACTGCAAATAATACCTTTTTTGAAAGTGAAAGAGGAATAAAAAAAATGGTGAATTGGTAGACAAAAAAAAGTTTCGGTCTTTCCATTTATCAGCCAACCTGACCGGGTATGGGACCCGCAACGATGGCTGGCCCCTCCACTAAAATGAGCTAGCCATCGGGCGTGCTCTTCCCTTTCTATTTGTGTTATAAGGGCCCTTGCCCAGGTAGAGTGGCCTTCCGCTTACGTGCCCTTTTATGGTATAGTGTTATGTGATTCCATTGCATAATAGTATAACATAAATTGGTCACATTTATATTTCTCATTTGATGGACAAATTCATACAAATTATGTTTGTATGAGTTTTTCACTTAAATAGGAAATATATGGCCACGTCTACATTTGGATCTTGAGCCGGTTGGGAGGGTGCGAGGGGGCACCGCTTCCACCTGGATGCCCCACTCTTATTTCTGGGTCATAAAATCGTCGGTAACGACGAAGTCTGTGCTCAAGTCGGTCTGTTTTCTCCCGGCCCAGCTTGTTACTGGCTGTAGAAAACTTCAATCCTTAGTAGGTTACCTCGGCCTTGACACCAGTCGATCCAGACTTTGTTTGAAAAAACCTACCAAAACCTTTCATTTATTCATTTCATACTCCACTTTGCTTTCGTTGCTGAAAAGAAAAATTTTAAGGGGACAAATCCTTATATGGGGAGTCCCCTTTAAAATTCTTTGGAATTTTTTATCACTCCAAAACTTCCAGGAGACCACCACACAAAAGAAATAATAATGCTAGCTTCTACAGCTCTTGAGAAAAATTGCCTTGACTAACGAATGGATAGACGGAGGGAGAAACATACAGATGCATTGAGAGGTATTAATTGTAATTGGGTGTAAATTTTTTACAAAACCTTTGAAACCGATAATCCTTCCCCTGTGGATTTCAGTTAAAAGCAATCATTATATAGCATCGATTAATTCATAGCCACACTCAAACAAATAACGTCGATTCTACATATCCTCAGCCAGCAAATGAAACTTGAAAAATTCATCACAATCTCAAGAGTGCTCGCAAACAGATATTATAATTCATTTGAGAGTTTTGAATTATTATTTCTGGAAAGTTTTTCATGTAACATTCCACTTCATAACTTCTATTTCCCATTCATAGCATCTCTATCCACGTGACCTACTATGATATATCCATGAAGCATATGCCATTGTATAGGTTTCAAAACATTTACGGCATACATTTATACATGTGTGGGTAGATGATAATTATTTTCCAACGTTGCACTTGAAAATGCATTGTGTGAAAACATTTCATAGAAACACCCACAGCACCAAGCGGAGATCCTGTTCACAAAACTTGAATTGTTTTACTATGGAACTCCATCCTTGTTCCCTTTCCAGCTACGGTGGTAGTCTCACGACAAAGTTTGATGATGATGCAATATCTCACCTATAAAATAGTCAGCGATAACGAGAAAGTTTCTCCAATTTGAATACATTTGGACTGCAAAAGCAACAAAAACGTTGACTCCATCCTGAAATACACTCCAACACACAAGGAGTGAATGTTTTGGAGAAAGTGGGTTAGAAAGTCATGATGTCGGGTTCATTGAATTATCAGCGTACGCTATTTATACAAAGAAGCAGAAGATGAGTTTGCTTCTGATGTTTCTCGTTTGTGCTTTGTTATTTACTGCATTCAATGAACAAGGTATGCAGATGGATGGTGTCTTCGACGTGAACATTAAATTAGAAGAATGATTCAAATTTTTATAGAATATATTTTTTTGTTATTTCAAATTTAACATTTAAAAACTAGCTGAACCAGCACAAAAAGGTCTTTACTTTTCCGAAATGTCTCCCTTTGAATACGAATGTTAAATATCTGTAAGCAAATTCAGGGTTGAAATTTTCAGCTAATGTATTTTGCCAATTCTTTGAAATCATTTGAGACGAGATCTTAAGTTATTCTGAAGTAAAATGCAAATTCTTTCCTTCAACACTCAAGTGAGCTCATGCAATTTATGTTTGACCATTAGTTCAACATTCTACTTATTTAAGAAACTTTTCTTAAGCTTGGAAGATGATTCCGCATTCCTTATTATAGTCGTATTATGTACAGAAATGGCAGAATGTCAAGTAGCTGAAGCGAAACGGACATTTATATGAGACAAAAAGTAAATCACTATCCCATTACACACCTGCTCTACAACGATTAGAAGCCACAGTAATTACGGCATGAGCTGATTTTCTACAATTTTGTGTGATATCTGCACACAATCTACTAGAAAATATAAATTTTTAAGCAATCTTAATGCACTTGCTGGTACTGAAAGCCTTATCTTTATTGCCACAGATCTAAATTCTGTCCACTACCTTTGGATTGCTGTAGAAAGCATTTAAACTGGAACGCAGCCAATGAATTCAGTCCGCACATTCGCAATGAATATGAGATGGATTTGCACTGGACATCAAAAGGCCACGAGATTTATTCCAAAATATTTAGTTAGATGTGCTTAATGACCCATCTTCCATATAGGAAACATCTTTATTATGCTCCTGTACAAGAAAAGAAAGCAAAAAACTGGAAAGCTTTTCAAATCGCATCGCTCAAAGAAACCAACTTATCGATAACATAAAATGGCTGACAATGTCGGCAAGATCACCGGTGACATAACTGAGAAAATTATAAACGTGAAAAAGAACGTTACGATAATAACTCCGAAAAGGGAAACGAGTTTCTTTGAATTCCCTCAAAACATCAAACAACTGATTAAGAGAATCAAGTTCGGAGAAATGCTAGGCAGCCAATATTCTAGATTACATACAAAAACCACTTGGTTGATAAATTGATTTTGTGATAAATGTATTCCAAAACAAGCAATGGGAAAGTTTCTTATAGAATCTTTAGCCTAGGTATGGGCAGCTTCTAGACAGTTCACAATTTTTTCCCCGAATGGACTGCAATTCTAAAATGTGGGTATGACAAAAATTTTCACAGATTACTTAGAAATGCAGTTTTAGAAAGATTCACCTAATAAAGAGGACTTAAAGACTAAGAACAAAATTATTTTTTTTTTTTTTTGATGGATTCCTTAAAGATGAAATGCAGCCCAAAGGCAGGATAAAACCAATGAACTTAGATGTAATCTGTAGTAATCGAGCAGTCGCCTAAGCAAACTGCTCAAAAACCTTCATAGCACTTATCCGAAATTTTAATTGCAGATTTGAGAAATTTAATTATTTTGTAGTATTAGGTTTTAGTGTGTATTACTAGCTTTAAGACAATGAATTCAAATAGCTCTAAGTTCCTAGCGACCTTTTATAAAGTGTATGAATATATGTATGTATGTGTGCCTAAATGAATAAAGAGCACTCGTTGTTAGCATTCAGAACGAACGGACATGTTTTAATTCTACGCTCTAGTTGCCGCTAAGGTTTACCACTAAAGTTTCAGAAGTGGGATAATGATATATAGAAAATATCAAAGTTAATCCGCGTGTCTACGATTGACTCGAGTGCCGATGAGCTCAAAACGTGCGTTATGGAGTGCGCTTAGCGAACGCGGTCTTTCAACGTCAGGAAAAACGCAGACTCTTCGAAAACGTTTAGAAAAGTCTGAACTTGAAAATTATTTGCATGTGACGCCGAAGAGTTCACGAATCAGAAATTCGTCATATGTCAAAGCACAAGCGAACATAGAAATCGAAGCAACGCCAACAGCGACGCCATCACGTTCTCTAAAAATGGCAACGAAAGAAGAAAAAGCCGCACCACGCAACCAAATGACTTCAAATCTTAACGCGCATTTTATGACGCCGCGTGATTTAGCCGAGGTATTACCTTGTTTCGATCCAGATGATATGTATGGATTATCAAGCGATAAGTGGATTCAACGTGTAGATGCAATCCAATCATTGTACGGGATCGACGACCGCTTGCTGCTATTCGCAATCTCATCCAAGTTGCGAGGCAACGCGCGAATTTGGTTAGAAAGTCAACAATTGCACGAAACATGGGAAACTTTTCAATCCGCATTATTAGAATACTTCCCAGTTAAATATAATAATGGTGACATTCATCACGAACTGTGGAAAAGCCTAAGAAGGAAAGATCAAAGTGGTGAACAATTCTTTCATATGATGTGCGCACTTGCCGCGAAAGGTGATGTGGATGAAGTAGCGCTGATCAAGTACATCACACGTGGAATGAACGACGAAAAGTTTTTGACATCACTATTGGCAACTCCAGTGCAAACAAAGAAGGAGCTGCTGGATAAGATTCGGTGGTACGACTCTATGAAAGTAGACGCTCAAACAAAGCCTGAAGGAAGATCACGAGACGAAGATCGAAAGTCAAACAAACGGTGTTTTAATTGTAACCAGCCCGGACACATTTCAATTAACTGTCCCCGAGACCAAAGGCGTCCACGATGTTCAACGTGCCGTAAAACTTCTCATCCTAGTGACAGATGTCCTGAACAACGTTCAACAAATAACATGAATGTGCATGTTACGGAAAATAAATTTGTAGTAAAAATTCACTTTAAACTTGAAGTACCGCAAGCTATTCATTCCAAAGCATTATTTAACACGGGCAGCGCGGTTAATTTGTTAAAACTATCGAAAGTCCCTTGCGAAATTAATAAAAATGACATACCTACAAGTGTTTGTGGAGTGAATGGTTCGCGAGTTGAAATATTAGGAAGCGTTGATATATTAACAGAAATATGTGGAATTGTAACTAAAGTTTTCTATTTTGTAGTGCCTGATGGTACGATGACCGTCGACGCTATTCTGGGGAGACCGTTCATCCAGCAAGAGGATTTAGATATAGACCTAAATGGAAGCAGGCCGCTAGTCAAGGTAATTGAAAACGAAATTTTAAAGATCGAATGCGATCGCTACACGGAACCGGAAGGTCAATGTTTGGAAACGGAGAATACTAATCTTGATCTTTGCTCAAAACGTAGGTTAAACGAACTCTATTCTAAATACCTTAACGCGCCGCGTAATATTAACCCAAAAATAGATTACGAAATGAATATTAATCTTTCCGAATATAAAGCAATTCATTTTTCACCGAAACGTTTATTATTCGCGGAAAAAAAGGAGGTTGAAGAAATAATAGCCGATTTATTAAATAAGGATGTTATTAAAGAAAGTTGTTCGCCTTTTGCAAGTCGTATTGTGTTAGTTAAAAAGAAAAGCGGCAAAACGCGACTATGTGTCGATTACCGCGGACTTAACAAAATAACTGTTAAAGACCGATATCCACTTCCGTTGATTGAAGACATTCTCGACAAATTGAGAAATAAAAACTACTTCTCAAAGATAGATTTTAAAGATGGTTTCTTCCACGTAAAAATGGAACCACATTCTTCAAAGTATACAGCGTTCATTACCCATAATGGGCATTACGAATTTAAAAGAATGCCTTTTGGACTTGCTAATGCGCCAGCCGTTTTTTCTCGTTTTATAAACAAAGTTTTCCAGTCTCTTGTATCCCGTGGTGATATCATCGTTTATATGGACGATGTACTGATTGCTACCGAGTCTTTAGAAGAACACTTTCAATCGTTATCCGATGTATTCCGTGTTATGACTGAGAATCTTTTAGAACTTCAAATTAAAAAGTGCGAATTTTTTAGGACTAAAATTGAGTTTTTAGGATATAATATTGATGCAAATGGCATATCCCCAAGTGATACGCACATTCAGGCGATAAGAGACTATCCGATTCCAAAGAACCTAAGGTCTCTTCAAAGATTTTTAGGGCTGGCAAGCTATTTTCGAAAATTCGTGGAATCATTCGCGATTAAGGCTAAGCCATTATACGATGTATTGAAAAGCGATATTTTCCAATTCACGAAAACAGAACTCGACTCATTTGAGGTTTTGAAGGATTGCTTGGTATGGAATCCAGTTTTGGCAATTTATAACCCAACGTCTCGTACTGAGTTGCATACGGATGCAAGTAAGGATGGTTTTGGTGCCATCTTATTGCAAGAGCAGCCCGATGGAAAACTACACCCCATCTTTTTCTTTAGTAAACGTACTAATGCAGCTGAACAACGTCAGCATTCATATGTTTTGGAGACGCTCGCCATTGTGTATGCTCTAGAACGTTTTCGAGTATATTTGCATGGCATTCAATTCACTATTGTAACGGACTGCAATGCATTAAAATTGACATTAGACAAAAAGGACATCAGTCCTAAAATTAGCAGATGGGTACTTTTATTCCAAAATTATGATTTTAATGTAGTCCACCGCTCTTCCGGCCTCATGCAGCATGTGGATGCCCTAAGCCGTGTATGTAGTCCTTTGGCCGAGCTCGATTGTAACTTGGTTGAGGATCATTCATTTGTTCAAGCGTTGAAGATTCACCAGTGAGCCGATGAGGGAATCTCTGAAATAAAACGCAATTTGACAAATAATGAAAATTCAACGTACACTTTGCAAGACGGTTTATTATTTCGGAAAAGTGGACGACGATTGTTACTTTACGTTCCTTCAGATTTTATTGAGCCTGTCATACCTAGGACATGTTGGCATAAACAAAGCAATTGAGGTTTTGAAACGTACGTACTACTTTCCCGGAATGAACGAGAAAGTGACGAAACATATCCAAAACTGTTTGAAATGTATTGTGTATTCTGGAAAACACGGAAAACCAGAAGGTTTCATGCACAATATCGATAAAGGAAATTTACCTTTTGACACTATTCACATTGATCATTTTGGTCCACTAGAGCCTACAAAAAGTAAAAACAGATACATCCTTCTAATAACTGATGCGTTCACACGTTTTACTCGAATGTTACCTACGAAAACCACTAATACGGCTGAGGTTATCAAACACCTACGTTATTATTTTCAAATATATAGCAGACCCAGAAGATTGATATCAGATAGAGGAACGTGTACAACCTCCCATGCTTTTGCTGAGTTTATTAACGAAAACAATATGGAGCATGTTCTCAATGCGACAGCAAGCCCCCAATCAAACGGCCAAGTTGAACGACTTAATAGAACCCTACGACCTTTGATGGCGAAATTGGTAGGAGACAACCACCCATGGGATAAAATACTACCCGATTGTGAATTCGTTTTTAACAATACGATTAACCGCAGTATTAATGAAACGCCCAGCAAAATGCTCTTTGGTGTTAATCAGAGAGGCAAATTCATTGACGGTTTACGCGAATTTTTACAAAATCTCGATAATGATCACCATGATTTAAATGAAATCCGTAATAATGCAGTTAAAATAAATAAAGAAACGCAAGAGAAGAATAAGACAGCTTTTGATTCTAAACGCCGCGCCGCGAAAATATATAATGAGGGAGATTACGTTATGATCGAAAACAGAATTACTGAGACCGGAATTAATCGTAAACTTCTTCCTAAAAACAAAGGACCGTATTTAGTAAAGCGCAGGCTTGACAGAGACAGATATGTCATAACCGATGTTCCAGGATTCAGATTAACACAAAAACCTTTCGAGTCCCTGTTCGACCATTTGAAAATCAAACCCTGGATGACGTTCCCTTCTGGATAGCCACTCGAGGTCGAGTGTGATGTCAGGATGGACGAACTGTAGTATTAGGTTTTAGTGTGTATTACTAGCTTTAAGACAATGAATTCAAATAGCTCTAAGTTCCTAGCGACCTTTTATAAAGTGTATGAATATATGTATGTATGTGTGCCTAAATGAATAAAGAGCACTCTTTGTTAGCATTCAGAACGAACGGACATGTTTTAATTCTACGCTCTAGTTGCCGCTAAGGTTTACCACTAAAATTTCAATTTATAGTTATGTCATAAAATATTTTTATTTTTTTTATTAAATATAAATAATGTAGCATTTTTTTCCTATATTAAATTTAAAAATTTCTTTATAATTTTATTATTTGTGATATTTATCTTATTCTATTATTATTTAAATTTTTCTATATTATTATTTTTCATTAATTAATAATTCAAATCTGCAATTAAAATGCGGATATCACCACACCTTTTCCCACTCCACATACACGTATTGCATTGGCGAAGGCAAGTGTGCAGTGGAATTAATGAGTGGCTCGTCGAGTCCTGTTGCAATATCTAGCAGGTGGGCAGTTGACAACCAAAAGGGGAGTCTGCTTGAGATCGTCAACCAGCGCGGACACCGCGAGAAAAAGGTGGGTCAATAGTTCGGCCAACAAGCGATTAAAGATCGATTTTCGTTTTTGATACTACAATCGATTTGCTACAATCAATTTCTTACATAAAAATTGATCATGTCGGTTTTTTTCGAATTGCTCGAATTAAATATTGATCGGTGTAGAAAGTTATCAATAAAAACAGTGTTGTTTTAATTATGGTTTTTACGCAACTGCAATTGTAGACACCGTGAAAGAAACGTATTTTAAAAGTCTCGGAAAAACATAGGAAACTTTTTCCATAGTGCTGCGGCTCACGAACCACAATGAAATTCGTTTGCACGTGATATTACCATCAGGAAATTTTCTCAATAGTGCTGCGGCTCACGGTCCATAATGAAATTCGTTTGCTCGCGATATTGCCATAGTTGAACTTCTTAGTGGCTTGCGTCCTCTTCACCTTGAAAAGAGTCTTTGGATTTACCTGTATTCTTGCCTTTTACAACTGCATTAAAAGGAGAGATCAGTGAAGTAACCGCTCGGTCCTCGTCAGTGTTCGCAGTTTTAGAAAAGACCTGGCAACTGTTATCGAAGGGGAATGTTAATGTCCCTGTATTCAAGTTCACGAGCAATATTCGGTTTCACATGTGAAAACGTTACAAAGCCACGCCTCTGCAATAAGATTGTGCTAAAGTTTTCGTTCAACGGGATTACCGTGAAGGAATATCCGTCAAATTTCATACAAGGCTTCCAAGTGAACTTGGTGGTCATATTCAAAGGCATATCTTCGAACCGACAATAACGACACTTCATGATCATTTAACTGAAGCAGAGAAAGGATGTGGCAGCACATACTGCGAAGGATGTTGGGCCTGTTGAACAGCTTTTCTGGTTTATATGTACGCTGAAACTCGTCACGAAAAGACTTTTCGAAACATATCGAAATTTATGACAACGCAATTTAGTGTCATAATTGAAATAAAAGGAAGCAGCCGATGTAATTTCGCTGCTAAACAGAGAAACTGAAGTTACTCGTACATGCGTGTTGTATGCATTCTCGCTGTACAATTTTTTGGCAGAGTTGCTCAAACGGACGTATCCTCAGATTTGATCGATCATTTGTCGTCTTCAGAACGCAGCGTGAGGTAGCATATGATTCGTATAACGGGATTACGCGAACTTTTAGAAAAGTGAATCTAGATCACACCGAATCAAAAAATTGAGGCTCTTGAGTTGTTCTTATTCATCGTGTATAATTGTAGCTTTGCACCGTCTCATTGAAACGTAGCCGTTCGCTTAAACATCGGCATTCTCGACTAAATATCATCACATCGACATCATCATTGCCGCCGGCGCTACTTCTTGATATTTTGTTTAAAATAAAATCCAATCTTCACACTTTTCGTGTTGCTTCTGGGAAACAGATTTGGAATCAGTGATTCTGGTGGATTGTGCATGGCAATCGCAGTAATGTGTTCATTTTGACGCTAAAGCGGCATCGTTCAATGCATGGAATCCTATTCTTAAGTATCGCTCTAGATTTCCTTTAAAGAGAAATAAAATTTAGCTTCTAGATACTAGTTGTTGGATTCACTACCAGGCATCAACACATCATCAGAGGGTGCCCGGCGAGGATGTTGGTGAGTACCCTATTGTTTTCTATTTATTTTTTATATTATCAATTATATGATTAACTAGAATTTGAATTGCTATTTGTGAAGTTTGAGGCAAAATCTTAAAATTAATTTAGAAATGGCAAAAAAATGCTAAGTGTTAGTGCTTTAATTCAACGCTTTGGCAAGGTGAGAAAAAGAAAAAAAAATTCAATTGAGTTTAAAGCGAGAATGAGCGATCGAAATTTTACCGAAGTAGCAGGCGGTCTTACGTTTATTTTTAAATTCAGAACAAGCGCAAAATTTATTCTCATAACTATCTCGGGCTCGCTCGCTTACAGCTCTCCATAAGACAAACTAGCGTGAAAACCCCAGGTCGTGTCATCTTTTAGTATATTTTTTTTTCTTTTTATGAAATTTGTGATAGAGCATAATGACGTAATCAATAAAATTATAACTCCAACCTGGGTACAAAAATACTATAAGAAAGTTGAAGTCAAATTGTAATGATGCATAATCATATGTAATGAAGGGAAGTTAGTCTATTTTAAATTAATGTAAAATAAATAGCTTTAGGCGCACCTATATCTACACGCAAAGGATACAAGTATAAGGAATAAAAAAATGAGTTATTAAACAAATAATTTTGATCTTTGCTTTTGCTGGGAACCTGACCGGGAATAGGACCCACCACGTTGGCCGGCCCCTCCGCTATATTGAGCTAGCCATTGGGGCAGGCTCTCTCCTTTTTATGCGTTACAGGGGCTCTTGCTCGATTTAGGTGGCCGTCCGCTCGCGTGCTTATTTATGTCATAGCATTATTTGATTCCCTCACATAATACTGTGACACAAATTTGCCACGTTTATATTTTTCATTTAAATGAAAAATTCATTCAAATTATGTTTGTGTGAGTTTTTCACTTAAATGGAAAATATGACCACGTTTACATTTGGATCTTGGTCTAGTTGGGATTGTGCGAGGGGGCACCGCTTCCAACTGGATGCCCCACCCTTGTATTGGGGGCCATAAGTATCGTTGGTAATGACGAAGTCCTTTTAAGTCCATCCGCTTTTTCCAGACCCAGCTTGCCCTTTGAGTCATTCTCGACTCCGGTCGATATTCCTTTGACTCTCGAAATTTGTGGATGCTAATTTTTTTTTTTTTTGTAGTTAATCCTTATGCTGGTGGTAAGAAACCACCTCATGACACCGCAGCGCTAGCCTACCAGCGACTTCACGCATTCTCAGACAAGGCCAACCTCGGCGAATCCCACCATCCTCTTTCGCCGAAGCAGCAGACCAACGCTGCAGTCCTGGACGGACATTTATTATATTTATCCATTTCACTACAAATCAAGAATATAACCCAGAGATCTCATGAACATGAAGTGCTTGGATATGATACTATCATTTACTCATGCGATGGCGATCTGGTCAACGAAAAATATTTAACAAATACTTATGGACACTATTAACACCATATTCCACTAGTGACGTTATCTAATAGCTGGAAAATTAGTGGCTGCTTTTGTTTATCCAAAACCTTACCGTGATCGAAAATTTTCAATTATTGAAAATTTTCATTTATGGTGACGTTTCGGAAAAACTGCGAACTTATTAGTCTCCTCTCATTAATGTCGGAAAATTGTGGAAATCGATTCAATGAGCTTATATCTTAAAAAGCTTGAAGAATAGTTTGGCTTTAGAGCTGTAGTATATAATCTACCAAACTCCAGCTATTTAGAGTAGCTCAACACAAGAGAACAAACTTAAACCATAGAACATTAACAGTTTTAGTCATTTTTGACCAATATAAGTCTTATGATAAATTCTAGAATGCAGAATTATTTTCAAATCGCATGAATCCAACATGGCACTGCAGTTTACTCAAACTATTCGCTCCTTCTAGGAACATTCCATGTGAAAATTGAAGGCTGTGGTCAATTAAAGCAGGCGTTCTTCAAAGTACACCCATCCCCCCGGTTCATTATTAAATTGGATATTGTAAAAAATTATTGGGCCTTTTTTGTCACTATATGGCAATACTAATCAGATTGAGTCAAACTGACATGCGTTTGAAAGGTGACATTCCAGTCTACGATTTTTGTAGGGACAGTTTTGTAATTCGTCATTCGTGTCAAAAGTTGTATTGATTAAAATATGAGTGAAAATTCTGAAAAAAACTTGTTATATTTTACAACATCACTACGATCAAGATGAGAATGCATCGCAGGCTCGTGAAAAAATTTGTGGTGTCTGCGGTCAAGTGATGGTTCGTTCGCTTTCGTTCTTTTGATGGCAAAGATGCACCTCATTCAGTTCAGTTGCTAAAAAACTGAATATCCATCATCGGACTGTTATGAATCATTTGCGTAAGGCTGGATACACAAAGAAGCTCAACGTTTGGGTGCCGCATGAATTAACACAAGAAAATTTGAACCACCGAATTTCCATTTGCAAAATGTTAATAAAACGCCACGAAATCGACCTATTTTGAAGCAAATCATTACAGGCGATGGAAAATGGGTAAGATATGAGAATATTATTCGAAAAAAATCATGGTCAAAAAAGGTGGATCATCACAAACGACTTCAAAACCAGGTTTGCCAGTAAATAAGGTTATGTTGTGTGTATGGTGGGATCGGAAGGGAAGTGTTTATCATGAGGTGTTAGAAACTGGTCAAACACTCAATTTGGTTCGGTGCTGTCAGCAATTAACCTAATTGTAACAAGCAATTCAAAAAACCAGCCAGAATTGATCAAAAGAAAGGGCATTGTCTACCATCGTGACAATGCCAGACTACACACATTTTTGATGATCGGGCACAAATTGACAGAGCGTAGCTGGGAAGTTTCGATGCATCCACCGTATAATCCAGACCTTGCACCATCAGACTATTATTTATTTCGGTCTCTGTAAAGCTTACTTGATGAAAAGAAATGTACGCCAAAAAGGGACTGTAAAAATCACTTGGCCAAGTTTTTCACCGATAAGCCACAGAAGTTCTACATAGATGGAATAATGGCTCTACTCAACAAATGGCAAAAGGTCATAGATAATAATAGACAATATGAAGTTAAATAAAATCTATTTTAAATAAAGGAAATATTCAATCGAAAAAATGACAAAAAAGGCTCAATACTTTTTAGAATATCCAATATATTGTCGGGCTGCCACCTGGAACAGAGAGCTGATGAACTCCTAAAGGTCAGTCGCTGATAATCGCCAGTCTTAGCGTACTGCGTGTGATACTGCACCAGGTGCATCTGAAAAGCGCGCGATGTCGACCCTAACTAACCAACTAACTAAAGTTAAATTTTAAAATTGATAAGCGTTGAATCCTCATTTTCGCTTTTCAATGGTTGATATATACTTAAATTTAGTCGTAACCTTTTGCAATAAGTTAGAGTTCGGGTTTTAACTAGCAATGAGGGCAATGGCGGCCATTACTTGCTAAGAAAAGAAAAAACAGCCACGTTTTGCAAGAAGGACTAGAAAAATACTTGAAGCATGGAATGGAAGAGCATGCTTTTGACTAAGTCATGAAGAATTATATTGCCAAAAGGAAAGAATCATTTTAAGGCCATCCATAATTATAGTAGATATTATTAATATGTTAAAATCGTTTAAACTGAAGCCCAATGCAGCTGGGGTCCTTTGTTCGTGATACAAAATGTCATTTCTGTCTCATCATATCGTGAAACTACACCTGAATATCAACTCTAGTACCAATAACTCAGCCCTACTAATTTGGCCTATGAATCGATCATCTCCTCTAATTTCCACGATAATTAGGACTCAAACTAAGAAGTTTTCTGTTGTTAAGTAAACAAACTGACCACGGTACGCCCTCTCTCCTCAAGCTCAATAAGATACCATCACCCCATCAGCACTATCGACAGCCACAAAAATATCAATGCCATGCATTTGATTTGTAAATTGAACAAAATAATGGGATTGGAGATTGGTGTACGGTGCAAACCCAACAGCACCAACAACCCAAACTCAAAACACATATGGCGTAAGATTGAAGTACGCCACATACGACGCTGACACTGGAAGGCATAAAACAAGATAACGAATGAATTCGCGTATAAGGAGTTGTTGGAGACAGAAATCCTACCATATGCTGAGGGTAATATGCCGTTATTGTAGACATTTCAGCAGGAAAATGATCCAAAACACTCATATCGATCGGTCAGCATGGTTCCAAAAAAATAATATGGACGTCCTTGCTGGGCCAAATTAATTCCCAGATTCTACTGAGAACTTTAACGAGGAATTTCAAGAATGGTTTACTTAAACAAAACCCAATTAAGGGAGAATATTCAAAAAGTCTGGTATAATAATCCTGTAGAAACACGTTAGATGTTGATATCTTCTATGTCCGGAAGAATTGAAAAATTCCTGAAGAAGGCTGGTGGGTATTTAAGGTATTAGATGCATCTTAACTAATTCTGTATAAAAAGGGACCATGACTATCGAAATCCCTTTGCTGATTACGATATTTATTGGGCACACCTATTATTCTGGCCATTTAAAATTGGCACATATTATGAATTTACTAGATCTTAAGTTTTTTTTAAAGTTTGTGAAGCATTTTGATTTTAGTTATGGAGATGAAGTGTGTATATTTTGAATATAATTTTTGCGGGATATTAAAGAAATGTACGGAAATTATGCTTGTTTCAGAAAAAAACTGCCCACATCTATTATTGTGTCCAGCTGTGCATATCATCGATCTACCTGCCTTAAAACCATCTTGAGACTCCCCAATAATACTGTTGGTGTAGGATCTAATTTTATTTGCTAATATCATTGAAATTACTTTGTACGCCGTACAAAGTAGTGATATGCCTATTTAGTTTGCGCACTGTGGCTTGTCACTTTCTTTGTGGATTGGGAGTACAATTAATTGGCTTGACTCGCTCGCCTTTGTTCTGGTTGCCAAATGTGCACTCGTAATCGAATCAATCATTTCTTTTGCATTAGCCTTTATGTCTAATTGTCTTTACTGCCATCGTCTAAATCACCGGTTTCACTTCTATGATTTGTCTAATAGGATGGGAGCTAGCTGGTTTTCAAGGGTCTCCATGAAATTTTTTGCTACAGATGCCCTTTGAAGCCTTTCGATGTCAACTTTTCGTAGAGGGCAAGTCTTCGCCAAATACGCCATTGACATACAACATCGATAGGCTAGTTTGATCAAATAATCATCCGAGTTACAATTCGCTCCTTGGTATGTATGGACGTCAAGTATGCATGAGGCCCATTATTGATGGATGAGAACATGGTCGATCTAATTTTGTGTGTTGCCATCCGAGGATACCCAGGTCATTTTATGTATGCGTCGATGTGGGAAGCAAGTTGAACGTATGACTAGATTTCTCCTGCATGCAAAGCCAATCAGGTACTGGCCGTTGTAATTCTTTGCATCGTGGAATCAATCAGAATTATTTTTGTGCCATTTGTGAAGAATGAGTTGACTTGCCTTTTCAGGTGATTGCAGAAAGTATTCTTCTTTTTTTCGTCCTCCTTTTTGGTTGGGGTGTGTACATTTATCCGCAAAATTTTGACGAATTTTGCTTTGGTACAGATCACACACAAGCGTTCGTTGACAGCCTTCAAATCAATAACGTGTAATTTCAACTCCCTATTCACAATAAATACCACTCTGAATTTTCGTTATCCAGCAGCCTTCCCACTTTTGAATATTGTGTGCGATCTCCTACTTTGAATAACACTTCTAGTCCAGTTCATTTCCGAGATTGCCCAATTGTTTAATTTATATCGGCAGGTATATTTTAAAAGGTCCTTAAAAATGCCAAAGTTGGTCAGTGACTTGACATTTCACCACAGTCCTTTCCTCGTTCGCGAGGTCGTTGCCATATATCCAATGCATTTCGTTGCTCTTTTGCAGATTTCGAAACAATTTAAGATTTACCAGAAACTGGGAGTTAGTCGGCCGGCCAGCCTCCATTCCGGAGGCATGATCATTACATTTTACTCTGTTTCAGCCGCGGAGTAGTCGCCTTTAACCTTGTATGTCACCACAAAGGATTATCTATAGTTATTGGCATTTCCCAGAATTTAATGTCACTTCATTGGGGAAGCAGTAAACCTAATGTGCGACTATGAGATTATTTGCTACCATTTCATGTGGGGTTTAGGATGAGAAATCATGTAAGCTGTGGGTTGGGCAAATAAAGGCTCCCTCATCCTTTCTTAAACGGGCTTGGGACCATCTACGGAGTAGCTCGTTCTATCTTAGCGATTGTCTGTTTATAAGGCATTGTGAGAAATAAACCGATTAATATCTAGAAATTGATGATCCTTATAATATAGTATAGTATAGTTTCAGTACACAAGAGCCACCACCGTTGCAAACATCTGAAACGAAAGAGCTTCTGTAATCTTCTGATAGCATTTTTGTTTGCTACTAGTAGTCTTGTCAGTATCTTCAGCGAGTACCAATCTGTGCATTCCAGGCTACTTGTATGAAAGAATGAACGTTAAGGGGGAAAGGAAAGAATTGAGAAAATATATGGATAATATTATCTTTATTTCATTATATTTCATATGGTTATGTTAAAAATGTTACGCTACACCAAGCGATTCCGGTTAGAGGCCTTAAGATCCCGGCGAGCCAGTGGAGACGGGGTACTAAAGCGCCACTTGCCAACGCTAGTATTGCCTCAAGGAGCCAATTGGCGAGCTTGAGGCACCCGAGAATGATCTTTTCATTAAAATTACAACTGATGGCCTTTACTCGGCTCTTCGAGCCGCCTATCATCACTTTCACTGAAGAAAAAAACACCAACTACGCTAATTTGGGAACCTCCACAAAAAGGATTCTTATTTACGCTAACTTCCGCTTATTGTCCGCGAAGGGATATTACGGTGTGTCGGGCGATAAGTCCGATGATTTCGTAAGTGCATATTAATTTAATTTGAAATTGTATTTTATTGACTACGAACCCGTCGATCATCAAATACTCTCGTTTTCAGCAATTCTTCCATTTTGTTTTTCATACCACCGTGAGTCCCCTGATAATACTTATTGCTTAAAAAATCCCTAGCGTGCGCTGCCATTGGTGTGACATGACGGGCGATAATTTCATCAAGATCTTCAAATTCATCGTCTTCAATCCAAAGACTTTGTCCCACACTAAAGGCGTTCTCCTAGCCCTTCTCACGGGCATCAATGTTTTGGTAATATTCTTGCACACCTTCCACGTTACTGTTAAGTGATCCGCCCTTTTACTCGAAGGTCTTATGATGGCATCACCTTGATCTATGCCCTCCATTATTTTGACTACCTCGAAATAAGACTTATAAGGGAAAGCCGGTTGCACTATAACTCGTTTTAACATGTTTCTATCGAGCCTTCGTTTTCTTGCTTTCATCATCTTTTTGACTGTCTTTGTCCTCCTGATCTTGCTCATAGTACGGATCTTTGCGCAGACGCCATTCTTGATTCTTGTCGTTGCAATTTTGAACGTAGTCCACTGGCTCGTTTTTTCTATTGCCAACCACATTTGTTATCGAGTAGTAATGTTTCAGGGACGAACTATTATTAGAGCTTTCAATATTTTTATAATTGCCGCTGCTGCTCGGCGACAATTTCGTCGATGTCGTTGTTGGTAATGTGTTTGATACAACTGAATGTGACTTGGATTGTGCGCTCAATTTCCCATTCATTTCGTGATTGTATACGTACTTTTGCAAGTTTGAAAGTCTAATATGATTCGCCGATATTTTCGTTGCAGTCACTAGAAAGTTCTCTTTGTCATTTTCATCATTTTTAACATTGTTATCATGCACTAGACCATTGCTGTTGCTGCTGCTGTAACGATTAAATATGGATGAATTGTATTTGTAATGGCTTCGATTTGTTTCAATTTCATAATCGGATTTTTGCAGTAGCGTTCACTAGCAGAGCCATTTATTGTTGTTGTTGTCGTTGGAATTGTGGGCGACGATTTGAAATCATTCTAGTCGTATCGGCGATGATGATCTGCACTGTGATGTGTAACTCTTTGAAATGTGCTACCCATTGGCGATTCATCCTTACGCGAAATGTGCTCAAGACACTCGAATGCGGAGAAAAGATCATCTGGTTGAATTCTTAATGTACTTTTGATGAAATCAATAGTTTCTTGAGAGACTTCCTTAAATAAGTCATCTGAAAATGTTAACGAATATTGTGAACTATTCAAAAATGTCTCCTATTTTGTATCACCACCAAATGGTGAACATCCAATCATTAATACATAGGCCAATATACCAACCGACTATACATAAGTTTGCAATGATAATGGATCGTACAGGGTTATCCATTTCGTGGTTGGGAAAGTATAAGCCTGCCATTTGACATCTGTCAAAATTAAATGTCATCCAAAGCGTTTTTTTTAAGCTGAAGGTTTGCCCCTTGAAAATATGGATCGTTTAACAGTCAAAAACGTGTTTAAATTATTAAATTTTATTATAAAATCGTGTTTAAATTATTAAATTTTATTATAAAATGGTGATTCTGCTGTATCAAAAATTTACGAGCTTTACAAGCCGATTACGGTCGACATAATCGACCTACACAGCAAACAATTTCGAACACAGTGAGAAAATTTGAAGAGACTGGATCGGTTATTGATATTGCACGGCCTATGCATCATCGCAGTATTCGTTCTGCTGAAAATATCGCTGTCGTTGCTCAAAGTGTGGAGGAAGACCCGAATTTGTCGATTCCTTGACGTGCTCAACATTTGGGCTTGTCTCACGGTTCATTGTGAAGGATTTTGCATTTTGATTTGCATCTCCATCCATACAAAATCCAACTCACTCAAGAACTTAAGCCTCAAGACCATACACAACGCAGAATGTATGCGAATTGGGTGATTGAATAACAAGCCATTGATGACGATTTTCCGAACAAAATTTTCTTTAGTGATGAGGCACATTTTTCGCTCAGTGGTTACGTAAATAAACAGAATTGCCGCATATGGGGCTCTCAAAATACTCAGGTGATTGCAGAAAGGCTTTTGTATCCGGAAAAAGTGACCGTTTGGTGTGCATTATGGTCTGGTGGTGATATTGGCCCGTATTTTTTGGAAAACGATCAAGGAAGAGCCATTACAGTCAATTCTGACCGCTATGGACGGATGTTAACCGATTATTTTTGGAGTGTAATTGAAGATTATGATCTGGGAAACATGTGGTTCTAACAGGACGGAGCCACAAGCCACACAACACAGGCTAATTGAGCACTTTTGCAAGAGAAATTTCCAGGACGCGTAATTTCGAGATTGAGTGATGTCAATTGGCCCGCAAGATCCTGCGACCTAACATCTTTGGATTTCTTTTTATGGGGCTATGCAAAAGATCGTGTTTACACGAACGATCCTCAAAATCTTGAGCAATTGAAAACCAATAATCGTGAAGTTATGGCCGAGATATTGCCGGAAATGTGCCGAAAAGTCATTGAAAATTACCTCAAAAGGATTGAGGTCTTTAAGAGTTCCCGTGAAAGGCATTTGAATGATGTTGTATTTCGCGTATAATGGCAAGGTTCAACGTTTATATTAAATAAGAAATTTTGTTTCAATTTGAATATTTATGTGTTTTCTTCAGCTTTACTTTCCCAAGCGTAAAATGGATAACCCTATATTGTAGTACTCCAGGTGCGACATAATTGAGTGTGCCAAGAATTTCAGGAATTTTACTGCCATTCCTCGTCGTGAGAGCGGAGTTGAAGTTCGGTGGCGATAAAAAGCTTTTTTTTTGCGGAATACCTACCCTCACTTAACGCTAATAATTTATATTATTATTAACAATAAATTAAATTGGTATACTGAGATTTATTTATAATCTAGTTAGCACAGAAAAACAGTTGACCCAAGAGTGAGTATTATTCGACCGAACAGAATGAAATAATCCAGGCACTTACTGTAGCTCCAACTAGGGAGCTAACTATGACAATTTACATTGTTTGGTTTATACTAGTTCTAACACCTGCCCTTAAAATAAACAATCTGTAATCCAAGATTTATTACACAATTAAAATTTTTATCTTTACTTAAACATTTAGTTAGGACATCTGCTGGCGTATTTTCAGTAGATAAGTAGTTTGACATTATAATTTTATTTTCCACAATTTGTCATACAAAATGATGTTTAATATGAATGTGTTTACTACGACTATGATTAACGTGACTTTAACAAATGTTTTGTGCTGACTGACTGTCATTGAACAAAGTTACTGATAAATATTTACCTAAACGTTCATAAAGAAAGCTTCTAAGAAATTTAGCCTCCTTTGCTCCTTTACACAATGCCATATATTCAGCTTCGGTGCTTGATAGGGCCACAGTTCTTTGTTTTCGGCTTTCCCATGACACTGCTGAATTTCCCAATTTAAATACATAACCAGTGTATGAGCGACGGATCGACATTTTTATTATCATTTGTTCTCACAACATTTTCTATTCCATCATTAAAATTTATTTGACAATCAGTAGTAGTGTTATACTGATTTATTTTTAAGTCTTTATACATCATTCCTTCCAAAAAGCACACATCTCTAGATTTAATGCATTTGGAGAGGTTTTGAGGATCAATTAGTCTGTATCCTTTTGACTCATTACAATATCCTACAAAAATGTATTGTTTACTTTTTGCATCTAGTTTCTTACGCCTATCATCAGGGATCATTGCATAAACAACACAGCTGAATATTCTCAAAATTGATAAATCAACTTTACAACCAGACCATTTTTCTTCTGGTGTAGTTCCTCTTTCCGCTTTACTTGGTGATTTATTCTTGATAAAGATTGCTGTATTAAAAGCCTCAGCACAGAATCTTTGGCCCATATCAGCATCTTGTAGCATACGTCGTCCGGCCTCCATAATCGTGCGGTTTGCCCTTTCCGCAACTCCGTTCTATTGGGGAGAGTAGGGTACAGTCGTCTGGTGCACGATGCCATGCTCTTGAAGGAATGTTTGGAAATGTTTATTCACATATTCACGACCATTGTCTGTTCTTATCATCTTTATTTTCAAATTGATTTGTTTTTCCACAAAACCTTTAAAGATCTTGAATACAGACAGAACTTTATCTTTACTTTTAATAAAATAACCAAATGTCATCGTAGTATAGTCATCTATAAATATTAATAGATACTTGGCACCACTAAATGAGGAAACTGACATAGGCCCACATAAATCAGAATGTACGAGACCTAATTTCCCAGTGGCTCGACTATAGGATTGTTTTGGGAATGGTATGCTGCTCTGCTTCCCTCCACAGGGATTTTTTTTACTATAAGTGTAATTAATTCCACTTGCCATGCCTTGTTTCAGTAAATCCATACCTCGCTTGTTCAGGTGTCCGAGTTTCTGATGCCAAATCTCCTATGATTGATTCGCTTCACACAAATTCACAGTTTCTGTGCGTTTCCCATCCATGCACTGATCTGTTTGACATGTCGCAGCCAGCTCATGACCATTTGTTGATTGTTGACTCACTATGCCCAGTTCATAGACACCATTCACCTTTGTAGCACTTGCAACTGGCATTTTTCCGCAATAAACATTACACTTTTCAATGTCAAAATGAACTTCAAGTCTCTTAGAAGCCATTTCGCCTACGGAAATAAGGTTTGTTGACAGTCCTGGCACAAAAATAACCTCATTTAATTTTGTAATTTGAGATTGTCCTTTCAACAATAATTCCACTGCACCATGACCTTCACTATGTATTTTCTGGTTATTAGCAACTGTAACTAACCGCGGAGTGTCCACAACATAATTTTTCAATTGATTTTTGTTGTTTGTCATGTGATAAATAGCGCCGGAGTCGAAATACCAGGCACTCGAGTCAATGTTCACAGCTAGTACTGTCAATAATGTTCCTTTCCACGCTTTCTCACACTTTTCACTTTCACCCCGTTATTAGTATTTTTATTGTTCATTTTAGTTGGACAGTTTTAAACAAAGTGATTTGGTTTTTTGCAAATGAGGCACTTTGGATGTTTGTTGACACTTTTTGTGGAAGACTTGTTTGTGAACATCGCACCTGTACTCTTGTCGAAGTCTCTACGTAAATTTTCTTGTAATAATTTACTTTTCACTGCTTCACTGCACAATTTAATGTTCGAATAAGCGGATCATAGTCTGGGGGTAAGCCACTTAGCATTAACACTGACAGAAAATCATCTTCTAATGGGGCGTTTACGAGTATGTCTCGTAATTGTTGATCCAAGTCCGTAAGTCTCAAGATGTATGCTTCCATGTCACTAATTCCAATCCAAATAACGTGCGTAAGAGTCCAAGACGACGACACAGCCCCCTGTCTTCATAGGCTGTCTTTAGGTTGTTCCATGCCTCGTAACCAGTGGCAGAATTTCTAACGTCGTGAGAGCGGAGTTGAAGTTTGGTGGCGATGAAAAGCTTTCTTTTGCGGAATACCTACCCTCACTTAACGTTAATAATTTATATTGTTTATGATGGGATTGGGCGAAAATAGCAATAGATTAAATTGGTAAACTGAGATTTACGAGGTGTGTTCAAAAAGTATCACGAATTTTGAATTTTCGCGGGTTACGTATATTCGAATTTCGATTTTTTGTGGCGTTATGTTGGTACTCATGTCTGTCACTTATGCCGACAAGCTCGGCCATTTTGAATGTTCACTTAATTGGTGATAGCTGCTTTACTTGCACGTGTTTTCAATCGTCTTCGATTTTTACTTATTCAAAAAAATGGATCAAAGAACGTGTATCAAATTTTGTATGCATTCCGAATGTTGACTGTGGCATACGGAGAAGCTACCTTGGACCGAAGCAACGTTTATCGGTGGTACAAAATGTTTTTAGAAGGCCGAGAAGATGTGAACGACGAAGAGCGTGCCGGACGCCCGAGCACTTCAACAACAGACGAAAAAATTAATGAAGTGGAGAAAATGGTATTGGCCAATCGTCGAATCACCGTTAGAGAAGTTGCTGAGGACCTAAACATATCGATTGGCTCGTGCCATTCGATTTTTATCAACGATTTGGGCATGAGACGGGTCGCCGCGAAATTCGTACCAAAATTGCTCAATTGCGACCAATTGCTTGTGCGCGACTTTTTGGCCAAAAACAACACACTAATGATGCCGCAGCCACCGTACTCCCCAGATCTGGCACCCTGTGACTTTTTCTTGTTTCCTAAGATGAAGAGGCCCATGAAAGGACGACGTTACGCTACGCTTGACGAGATAAAGACGGCATCGAAGGAGGAGCTGAACAAGATTAAAAAAAAATGATTTTTTGAAGTGCTTCGAAGATTGGAAAACCCGTTGGCACAAGTGTATGATATCTCATGGGGATTACTTCGAAGGGGACAAAATAGATATTCATGAATAAATAAGTAATTTTTGAAAAAAAAAAACAAAATTCGCGATATTTTTTGAACACACCTCGTATTTATAATTTAGTAAGCACAGAAAAACAGTTGACACAAGAGTGAGTATTATTCGACCGAACAGAATGACATAATCAAGGCACTGACTGTAGTTCCAACTAGTGAGCTTTTTAGATAACTATGACAATTTACATTGTTTTGTTTATTCTAGTTCTAACAGTTTATGCTAACATTACCTTAGTCCTTCCCAACGTTACTCCAGCGCGTGGAGTGGTTTCTTGGTAAAATTCCGACTAAAACGTTGGAGTGCAAGGAATCGGGCAAATCCCACAGAAGTTTGGGATGCTTAAAGATTAATTAGCCATTGGATGGGGATGATTAATCTTCAATTTATGAAACTATAATTTCCAGTACACAACACTGGTTTTCCGTACCAACCTCCACATAACTTCAATATCAAACTTTTCAGGTTGCATGTAAACTATTTTAAATGATTAATCCTGGATCAAAAATTTTTAGTGTTCTTATTCAAGTATGTACGCCCAATTTCGACTTGATCATTTACTGTTTGAAATATGATCTCCATTGATTCTCTCCGCCACCGAACAGCGATATAATTTCAATCGCTCAATAAAAACTGATAACTTCTTTCATCTACTTTTCAATAAATCGATTTCGAATTTCAATTCGCCAAACCACGTTTTCAAATTCTTATGATTCCGAATCATAAGTCGCCAATCTATTGAAGCAAGACCTTTTCCACTTTCGTTTCTTATATTCCGTTGGTAGTGGAAGTCACGAAGTGAATTAATGGCGCGTGTAATTAAATTAGAGATTTATGTTTGACGACTGGCAAAAGGTATTCCGACAAATGGTTTGTGTTAGCTATACGCGAAAAAAGTCTAATTTCGCGAGTTCACGTTGAATTAAAAAAGTTTTTCGTTTTTCCGTTATAAACTTTTCAGTTGCTCTCGGAACACAGACGAAGAATAAGGATGCCAACCAACGGGTGTGAGTGAGTTGAAGCGTAAAGCCCACGGGAGAAGGTTAGGCTATATTGCTCTTATTGCTACAGAGGGAAAAACAACATTTATGCCAAACCATTGTTTTTTCATTTGATAGTAAAAAGGATAATCGTATTTAAGTGGAAATCGAATAAGGGGTAACCGTTGTTTTTGAATTTATTAAGAGACTAGCATTAATATTATTACTGATTAAACTCTTGAGATTTTATTATCATTAAAACATTATTTGGATATATTTTCACAAACTAAAGCTTGTATAAAGATTTTAATAACGAATTCTAAAATGATATTCTGTAGAAATGTCTTGATACGACGGTTTTACTTTCTTTTTATGTGGTCAAAAATTGTATTAAATACACTGGGTGTATATTTGTAGAAAAAATAGGAGTTAAATCGATAAAAGAAGGCAAAACGCTGGTCAAAATCATAGATCTCGAAAAAATGAGAGAATACAGATTGAGCTCCCCTGAAGATTGTTTCAAAATAAGACGGTCAGTTGTTAGAAATAAATGTATCCTCCTGAGTGACATTGCCTGTTATAATGAAATTTCACTGTAAATACTCACACCCTCTAAGACTGAAGAAACTCACTTTGAGTGACAACAAAACTTAATTAGAAAAAGGTCTTCCTTTGAATTTTGCGTGTTTTTTATTTTATCAGAATCGATTTTCGACCGTGATCTTCCGGTCTTCTACAGCTACTAAATAATTTCATAATAACTTTATTAAGGGCAACGGTGCTTATTTAACAGGTAATTAACAGGTATTGGAAAAATAAGGGAATTAGAAAATTTCTTTATAAATCGGTATCAGAAAATTACGAGGTACAAAGTGTAATTACTTAATGATTTTGCCATTTACAATATTTCAATGCTCTTGTGAAGTAATTAAATTATCTTGAATAGCCATGATTTACAATTGCCCTCATCCTGATTCATAAGTATGTTCTTTTCTCGGTATATGGCCAGACTCTCCATAGGATCCAACTCTCGCATGTATCTTGGTTTTTTGATTGGGTTTACGTCTGCGATCGTTATCTCATGTTCTTTTACCATGATATGCTCCACTACTGTTGATTGGAAGTTTGAGTTCTTACCTTATTTTTTGCTGCTGTTGCTTCTCCAACGTGCTCTTTAATTCGTATGCTTAAGTGTCTCGTCGTTTGCCCTATATATACTTCTTTGCATTTTGAACATTCGATTGGGTAAATGCCTTATTTCTTCTGTTATTGGCGTTTGTTCTTTGTTGACTCAAGAATATTTCTTAGTTGATTCCTGCCACTTGATTCTATGAGTCTTACAGATTCAAATTTGTTCATACTCCTTTTTATTTGGTTTGTGATGCCTTCATGGTATCTAATTGCTTTCCTGAATATCTTCTCCGTATTGAGATTTGTCAATGTTGAAATTTGCTGCCTTTGTCTTGGGTTTTTCGATCTTTTTTGCGATTGTTACTATCGTTGGGCGCTAAAATCCACTTCATTTTGCTGTTTCTAAGATTTGCTTCATTTCTTTTTCTTTAGCATCAGGGCTCAGTGGTAAGTCAAGCATGCGGTGGATCATTGCTTTGTATGGTGACATTTTTATTTGATGTGCATTGTTTGATAAGCTCAGAATCGTTCGCTGCGTATTAGTTGGTTTTTGGTATATTTCGAAATTTATTTTGTTTCCTGTTCTTATTACTAAAGTGTCCAAGAAAGGTTGTTGCCCGTTTTTCTCATCCTCTGTAGTAAATATTATGTTTTTATGCGCTTTGTTTAACGCAAAGACATTATCTACTTATCTTATCCCATATAGGGTTTTACAACTGGGCCATGATTGGACCAAGCTTAGCCCAATTATTGCCAATCATCGGCCAATAAATGGCAAAACGATTGGCCCATTGTTCGTACATGACTGGATGATAAAACTGGGCCAGACTTGGCCAATGCATGGCGAATGATTATTGCCAATGATTCGCCATTGCTTGGCCATTGATTGAGCTCTTTCACACAGGAACGGTAAAAACCCATATCCAAACAGGTTTCGCGCTTACGCCCTTATGTTTACACGTTGCATAGTTCAGCCAACCTATTTTTGTATACGATACACGTCTTGCGAGTGTATGTGTCAAAAGGATCATTTGATCATTAAACGTCGTGCGGACAACATGAAAGCGAAGACGGAGAGATAAGCGATTGAGAATTCATGTTTTAGCCTTGAATTGTGCACGAGGTAATAAAAACTGAAATGAAAAATGTATTTAGATTGTTAAAGTTTGTTGATTCAAACTTCTATTGGATTTATTTGAATCCTCCGTGTTTTTCCGCTTTCTGAAATATTTATTCCAAATTTGAATATCTTTTTTAGTCGCATATTTTTCTTGATGTGTTGTAAATTTGCTCATTGTAATGTAATTCTATGAAGATTATGCGTACTGTTAATTTTCCATAGATTTACAATAGGCAATATAAATTTATTAAATAATGCGTAGCTTCTCGCGTCCACGCATCCATTTTTGCACGCAAATTAAAGAAAGGCGATCGTTTCATGACGACTACCTTCTTCACCGAATGTTCAATTCGGAATGAATACCGGCGTTTGTATAAAATTTCCCCCACCAAATGATCAACAAAATGCGTTTGTGTATGTGCGTAACGCTCGTTCGCCGTACAAAATGTTGGCTTGTTTTTACCATCAGGTCCCCTCAATGCCTCTCACTCTTCTTGCCCATATAACCTGTTAAACGCTCACTTTTAACGCTGCGTCTGAAAAAGCCCATTGGCCATTGCTTGATCGTTGCTTGGCCATTGATTGGCAATTGCTTGGCCATTGCTTGGCCATTGCTCAGCCATTATTTGGCCATTGCTTGGCCCATCCAAGGAGTAAATCTTGATTTTGCAAATAGAATAGAAATAGAGCATTTCTTGAAGTTTTGTACTATAGTACAAAACTTTAAGAAACGCTCTATTTCGATTTCAAAAGAATATTGTAAATATACTTACAAGACACTTTTGATATCGTTTTTATTTGTCCGTCCGTCCATCCGGAATTGTGTCACCACAGCTTTTCTTCAAAATTAAAAGCTTTAGACACCAAATTTAGTAGATCGATCAGAAGTGATGACCCCTTTAAAAGTTTTTTAAGAGTTTCTTAAACGGGGTCCGCATATAAGAAAGGAAACCCTACAGCTTTACCTTTTTATAAGAGCTTTACAAAGTAGGTCTTCTAACAGTTTTACATGCTTCGCGCGATGCAGGAGGAAGAGAAATGTACAAAAATGATATATATAAGCAACATTGTAGCGAAATGGGGGACACTTGAAATGTAGCAAAAATAGTTTTGATAGATAAAATATTTGGCGTACATATGCTTGAAATTTTTCTAGAGATTATTTATTCTTAGCTTTTCTATATCGTATGTTAAGTAGGTACAATATCTTTATAATTGGCGCGTATTTCTATCTCGTCAACTTGAAATTTTATCGGAATCGATTTTCGACCGTAATCGTTCGGTCCTCTTTAGACATTAATATCATTCGTGTAATCGCTCTATCTTTTTCAGTGATCGATATCTATCACTGTAGAAGATCGAACAATTACAGTCGAAAAACGACCCCGATAACATAAGAAACGCTCTAGAAATTAAAAGGAAGCTCTTTAACTTCTATTTTGAAGTCTTCTTTGCCATTTTTGAATAAAGGAATGACATTTACCATCGAAATGAGTAATATATTAATTCATTTTTGAAAACTTAAGTTTAAACAAGCGCCATATTAAAGAAATAAAATTGGAAATGTTTCACTGTATAGAAATATTAAGAAATTAATTTTTAAACCCTAATGGATAAAATAAAACTAAATTGCAAAAATATGATTTTAAAAACTATTTACATAAAATATACAACCACATCACGATAAAATTAATGTCCAAAGTTTGTATCCGTTGAAGATCGTTTTCGCCTTCCTCCTTCCCTATCTCCAGCTCCACCAAGCCAGCTACTTATTTTTTTGAGCAATCCATGCGTTTCTAAGCTATCACCAAATTTTTCTTGAACTATGTCTACAAATGTAACAAAAGAATTTTAAGGTTAATAGAGGAATTTATGAAAAGAAGATAAAACAACAGCAAAGTAATTAATTGTGGAAATGAAGATTGTGACTAACCTTCTAAACACTTGTAGGTCTCAGTTGAACTAAAATTAAGTTTGCCTACTCCACTTGCTGTCTGGCCTCTTGCTGAGTACTGTAATTGTACAGCCTTGCTCATAACAGCTGGAATGCGCTTTTCTATACATTGTTTTGCATTCGTTTGGCCATAACACAAAACACGAAATAGTTTCATCTATAAAATGGGAAAATTTGGTGAATCAAATCAAAACGAAAGCTACTGTTTACAACAAAATAGAATTTGCAATCTAACACACCAATGACCGCTTCAGATAAGCCGTGTTTGACAATCCCTCATCAAATTTAATAAATTCCACCATTTCGTTTAAAGGCAATGTCATCCCTAAATCAATTTGTGCATCAGCAAAGCTGGTGTTTGGTTATTCCGCTCGCTGGTTCATAATGTACGTATGCTACAATTCATTTATTGATTGTTTCATATCGTACTGAAGACTGCGCTTTGCGGTGATGACTTCTTGCCGAATGATTTGTACAGCTAACGAAAATTTGGCATCCATATATTTTTTGAATAACACTGCAATATTTTGTAAATTTATAGCCAGTCACAATCTAATCAAAATATATGTATTCACCGTTATTTCCTTTGCTTGTTAACGTACTGTGTAAAATTCTGTGATGCATAGTTTCAAGTAAAGTCTGAGCAGTTTTTGGCAACGTATTATGCCCACATTTTCTTAAAGTCACTAATAAATCGGTAATTACATTGAGCTGAAGTTTTTCAAGGTTTCTCAAAGCCCATTCACGTATGTTTACTTGGACCGTCCCGATTTCCACAATTTCACCTCCCGGTAAAACATTTGCTATTCGATTATGAGCACTGTCAAAAATATCACACTTCATACTCATTTTCCGTTTCAATACAAGCAGGCATACTTACATTAATATCACTTGCATAACAACGTTCTCGCTGATATTAATTAACCTTTCACTGCATACTGAACTAGTAATAACGTTCTCACTAATATTTGATTCACAGTTCGTAACTTCATGTTTACTTCTTTCGTTTTGCAAAAATCTATGTTTTTACACGTTATAATAAGTCTGCGACATTATCGAAATACAGTTTAAATGTTCCGGGATCAAACGTCAATCATATATGCTGTAATAATTTTATGTCTACGTCCGAACTAGGAACCGACCTCTCATCGGCTCTAGACGTTAAGTCTGAGTAGTACCAACGGATGGTACTAACCGGTCAACCAATCCGTGCACCGTAACCCATTCACGCGGTGGCTGCTTGTCGGCCAGCTAGATCGGAGAGGATTTCGGTCGCGGGTCTCCGAATAGATTACGCTCATTTACAATATTCAGCCACCAATACATGCCCGTTTTTAAACGCGTCACCAAAACAAAACCATACGGAGAGGAAACCTATTTTACGTTACTCCGTATTTCTTCATCAATCAGTCAAAGAACAAAATCTAATTTTTACTTCGCGTTCCCGAATTTCCGACGCGGTACCGAAAAGTATACTACGTTAACGTAATTCCGAAAAAAAGCTACGCTAAAGAAAAATCAAAATCAACTAAGGTACCGTGCGCAACGCGAAACCGGCCTCAGCGGATTTTCTCAAACCCTACCCTCGCGACGACATACCTACCCTGCACTTCATTTCCCGCTGAAAAGAAGAACTACTGAGAAGGAAAGTCGTGGTTACGGTTAGCAATTCATATTATTTTATTTTAACCTTTTTTCTTTGTAATTTATTTTTAACTGCAAGGTGTCTCTTTCTTATGCTATTATAGTTTTGTAATGATTTTACCCTTGTTTTTATTTAAGAGTTCTTTAACAAGTGGATTAATTTATTTCGATCTTATTCGCTGAACTGTAACAATTTATGATTTTCACTTTTTTTCATTTTTATTTGTTTTTTCTGGGAGATTTCATTCACTGACAGGCTACTTTTAATATTTTTCTATCTGTAAATCAACTGGTATTTGTCAATTGTTTGTTCATATTTTGGTTTACAATCGTAATTTGTTAAATTTAATCTCATTATTAAATTAATTGGCTGTATGAAATCGTTGATAAATGCGCATACTAAATTTTCTTTACTAATGCGTTTTATTGCATTGCTTCGTTTTGAATTTTAGTGTTTTAAATATTTTTTCTAGTGGTTTTTCCTTTTGTTTTGTTAATTTATGAATTTGTTTTGCTCGCAAACCAATTCTAATTATTGAAATAAAAATATTCATCATATAACTTTTCGCTTAATAATATTTGTATCTTATTTATTAAATTACAAATTAAAAGAGAATGAAAGCTACATTTTACTCTCGAAAATGTTGAAATTAATGCAAAATAAAATTCTAGTTAACTTTACAAATAAGAATAATTATAAAGTAGCTTTTTTTCTCATTTCGTATTTATATGCAGATTTAGTACACATTGATTTAATATTAGTTCATTCGTGATAGAAATGCATCCACTTAGCTGCTACGAAAAAGTCTTAATGGTCTAAATTTTTTAACGATTTTTTTTCCTTTTCATGCGTTATAATACATTATTGTTTTGCATTCTTAAATTTTCTAATACAGAAATGATGAAAAATAATTAAAATTATATTTAGTACGTATCATATAGTTAACGACGTCATATTTTTAATCGATATTGTTAATTTATTCTGGATTAATTTTTTTCATGTTATTATTTAAATTATATTTACAGTACTGCTGACATTTGCAAGCCATGTTTACTATTTTCCTCCGTATGAAATGTTATATTATAGACCTTTGTTTTCTATTTGTAAATTCTAAGTTGTCGTTAAATTAATAATTCAAATGATAGGATATATTTATTTAAGAAAGTTGAAATTATAAACAAATCGAATAGTTCCTATATGATACCTGATTTTTAAACAAATATACTCAAGGCACGATACAGTGCTGCTTTACTTTCGGTAAATGTAAATTAGTTTGAATGGTTATCAGCGATTTTCAATTATCATTCTAATTAAAATGATACACAAATGAATTGTAAATAGAACTTCACTTTTATATGCAATAAAAACTAATTAAAACTTTCTATGTAAGGCCCCGTAGACGAAATTAACATTGGAAAGAACAAATAACTTAAACTTCTCTATGTACATGCTAATAAAATGAAATTACAACAAACTGATCAACTTTTTCAATGGGCTGGCAGTCTTCCTGCGAATTGAAGTTTAGAATTTGGGTTGTTAAGAACGCGACGGGTATGGATAATTTGGAGGCCATTGAAATTTACGTCATTAGTGTACCGAAGAACTGAAGTGAAAATTTAATGGAGTCAGTTTTAAGGTTTAGGATATTTTTACCGCATGCGATTACCGCTTCCGCAGATGCAGGTTTCAACTCGAATGCGTATCAGTATATCATCAAAAATACCAGCAAAAGATCAATTCCTACGAATATTAGTTGCAATCTGACGAGAATTATCCGAGCATAATTTAAATGCATAGTTAAGTACATTCTATATATATATCTTATATCTTCTAAGTACTGGAAGAAGATTAATGGTAAATTAACAAGTAATAAACTTGAAATCTATTTCAAGCATTCAATTGCAATCGCCTTATTGATTCCAGCGGATTTCCTACAAATTTCAGTTTTTTCTTGTGTCAGTCAAATTGATTTAAAGCTTTCTGCCTAAGACAAACTCACTTGCTCATTTTAGGTAAATTTCTCGAGAGAAATTTATTCGGTAAATTTCTCGAGAGAAATTTACCTATTGCGGAGAGCATCATATATATATATATATATATATATATATATATATATATATATATATATATATATATATATATATATATATATATATATATATATATATATATATATATATATATATATATATATATATATATATATATATATATATATATATATATATATATATATATATATATATATATATATATATATATGGGATATAACGAAATTTGTGACCACGCTAGAGGTTGCAATTTTGCTTCGATTTTCACCAAATTTTCAGGAAAGGTGTATTGGGTAATTATCTCGGTTAATTCGTGAACCAGCTATATCGGCTGATCAAAAACAAAATGGCGGCCATTTTAGACGAAAAATCGTGATTTCTGTTCTGACCAAAGTATAGCTCCCATTTGGATGAAATTTGGTACGAAGGTTCACTAATGTATGTGATGAATCTCACAATAAAAAATCCAAAGTCGGTACGGCAGAAACAAAATGGCGGCCGCTCAAAGGTCGAAAAACGTTCAAAATTTTGTTGTTGTAATAGTGGTCAAAGGTTTCAACAGATTTTCATGAAACTCGGCAGTTGGATAGAAATTATAAGTATCTAAAGAATTGCGTAAAAAAACTGGAGGTCAGGTTGCAAAAAACAAAATGGCGGCCAGTTGAAACTCAAAACTTCAAAGGCTCCTAAAAGTCGCAATTTTGATCCGACATATATGAAACTTGGTTTCGAGATAGATATTACTTACACCTACAGTCTTTGATATTTTGGTGATCATGCCATAAATATGCGTTTTTTTCATGTCTTTGTGGCCCTCTAGCGGTCACATTTTCCAACGGATTTTGATGAAACTTGAGATTATGAATTTCTATACTATGTTCTTGTATTTTGCAGGAAATTATTAAAATTGAATGAAAAATAAAAAAGTCGAAAATTTAAAGCCTAATATTTTTAGCTGCCATTTTCTTTAAAAATTGAATTATTTTACCCTGTCTACACTGAAACTCCTATTTGAACGAGATAGTACATTGATTGGTGAGGTCCTAGCATACAAAGATTTAAAATAATCCAAAATCAAATGCATGCATTCAAAATGGCGGCCCCCAAAGGTCTGAAGGCAAGCGCAATTCGCTATTTTAGTGCCAACTGAAATAATGAATATTTTTCATTGAAACGTTTTAAATGACTTTACTTGAAAGAACTTATAAACCAGATCATTTTGAGATATTGTAAAATATTTTTAACAATACCCTGAAAAATTATAAAATCGCGACTTGTCTGTCTGTCCGTCCGTCCGCCCGTTTGTTCGTGCGTCATAACAAGTTTTCTCGCAAACCACATGAGCTAGAATGAGGAAATTTTCTACGTAGGTCAAAAGTGGTGCCTCTTGAAATTTGCAGTGCAAGAAAATATTTTAAGGTATTTAAGGGGGGTCTCTCCATACAGGCGGGTCTTCCCATACAGGGGGGCGGCAAGCAATTTTTTTTATTTCTGTAGCCCTCTAGCAGCCAAGATTCTCAACAGATTCCTTTGAAACTTGAAATTATAAGTTATTAAGGCAAGTTAATTTAATTTAATTATGCAAATCGAATGACAAATAAAAAAGTTAAAAATTTACAGCTTAATATTCTTAGCAGCCGATTTCAATAAAAATCGAAATGATGGCCCTCATAGTTCAGAAAAAAATTGAAAATGTATATATTAATGGCAATGCAAGTGCTGATTAAACTTTTATGGAAATCTTTTGAAATTAACTATTTGAGCTATTAAAGCCGACAAGTTATCACCTTTGTGTGGTAGCCACTATGAAATGTATAAACAGCAAATGTGAGAAGGGCGAAACGAGTATAAATATGTTTATAACAATTTACTACCCGCCGATTTTCAATATGTGATCCATACGTGTGTAACTCAATTGAATTGGCAAAATATTTGCGCCTCTACGGGGTGTCTCCATACAGAAACGGCGGCAGATCCTTTTTGTTACTAAAAACCCATGTAGTGCTACCGAAATTGCAGTAAGAAGTTAAGTAGTAGGCAAGTCAAATTTTTTTTCCGAAACCTTACGCTACATACGAGAAATTTACCTTTCCGACTGGTGCTGCCAACGGGGATTTGTTCCCTTTACGTTTGGGCAATGCGTTCCCGCTTAAGAATTGTCATCCTTCCGTCCTTACCAAACTTTGCGATGAAAATGTGCAGAGCATGTAAGAATTTTATCATGTCTCCAAATCGGGCAAACTTAATGAAGTCTTCCATAACAGGCGGGCATTATCAGTCCTGGACTTGAATGTGGCATGCTCGTCAAGTGTAGGGCGTTCTGAATTCCCATCCAAATTGACACTTGTTGAAGGGGTTGATGAACAAGTTGTTGTTGGGTAAATTGGAATTTATACCCAAATTCCACACACCAATTCTCCGTTATACGTTACGAGGAACATTTTTTGATTTTTGTGGATGAAATAGGTTAAAACTTTCACGAGCTTATTTCACGACGATTAATTCAGGTTTAACACATGGATAATAAAACTTTCTATCAGTCGGGTAAATATAATCATATCAAATAAACCTTCCTACACTATAACTCGCGACACACGCTGCCCGTTTTGTACCCTTTTGGAACTATCGGCACACTCCGGGACTTCCTCATGCGTGGCGGCCACTACCTCCACCTTCAATTCCATGTGGCTGTCAAATTCTGTTGGCATCCCACGACAAAAAAAAAGTGGGATGTGCACTGGTCGCAACCAACGTAAAATGACAAGCTACCTAGCAGCAAAGTGTATTGGTAGTGGTCACCAGCGGCGTCGCATGATTCATTACAATGCGTTCACTTAGGGTTCGGCCACATTGCAGTTTTACTGTTGTAACCAGCGATTTTTAGACGCAAATACGAGCACACTGCGACAAGATTTCCGAAGGAACTTCAGGCATGCGCAGAACTAACATGCTCATTTAAAGGTTAAAGGTATGTCTTTGCCAAGAATACATGCGCTAACTCATTTGTGCGCTATGCAAGAAACTTCTATGCATCGGCAAATAATAGGCTTATGTTTGGCAAATGATGAGCAAAAAAACCATCGCCAATGGTTTGCCATTGAACGGCCAGTGCATTGAATGTTTTGTTTAATTACATGAAAAATTTTAGTGGAACGTTCAGCTCATGATTATCCCTTCCTTGGGCTTACATTTGGCTGACGCATCTTTGTAATTGCAAATTTTCAAGTCAGCCAGAGTTAATTAACATATGTTGATGGACTAAGCTGCCAATAATAAACCAATGATCGGCCAATGAACGGCCACTGATCAGCCAATGACCGGCCAATTATCAGCCAATGACCGGCCAATTATCAGCCAATGACCGGCCAATGGTCGGCTAATGATTGTTCAATGATTTACATTGGTATGAATTGAACGGCTAACGCTGAGCATATTTTATAACTCATATTTTGTATATGTAATTCTTTCATCGCAACTTAATAAAGCTAATGATTAAACTTTCTCCAAAACTCCATTTCTCAAATCAAATGCCAGGAATAAGCCAATGAACGACTGACGGTGCGCCAATGATTGGCAATAGATCATCGCCCAATCATCGGCCATTGAACGGCCAACACTTGGGCTCGATGCGCATTCTCTCAATAACACAAGCTTGGCCCATGGTTGGCCCATGGTTGGCCCATCGCTGGCCATTCATTGGCATTCTGAAGTGAAAAATGTTCGTGTCTGCCAATCAATTGCCAGTGATGGGCCAATGTTGGCAGCCGATCATTGGCCAATTATTGGCAGACATAGATGGGCCAGTCCATGGGCTTTTTGTAATGATTGGCAATTCCTATATGGGATGCAGTATTTTGGTAATTTTCCTTTTTTCTGTAGTTCCTTTTCCAGCCGAGTCATGACCATTTCGCTAAAATGGCTATTTCTCGTGTCGTTTTGTCAAATTGTGAAGTAATTTTCAGTCACACATAATTTCGCGAGCTGGATGTAATATCTCGTTTTGAGCTTCCATGATCGATAGCTTTGATGTTGTGATATCCACTATTCTATGAATCCAAGTGTTTCCATTAATGGAGTACTGGGGAAGAGAGCTTTCACGTCAAACGATACTATTATTTCATCTTCTGTTGGTTGGCCAATCAGTAGAAGTTTTCAGAATATTGCTTGGTGTTATTGACGGAATTACTTGCTGGCTGCTTCATACTTTTAAATTCATTTACGAACCATCTTGCTAATTTCTACGTTGGTACATTGACGGCAGAGATTATCTCTCTCATTTTATTCCCCTCTTTATGGATTTTTGGTAGGCATTTTATTCTCGGCACAGTGGGGCAGCTAACTCGAACTTTCGATAACTTTCCAATTATTTCTTCACAGCTGTTAATCGTATTTTCGAACCTTTTGATGGATTCTTCCTAGGGGCTCTGGAGGAGTTCGAAGAAATTGCCACTGTTTAATTTTTTTCGCGATCGCTTCCTCATATTTTCCCTTATCTATCATCACTGTTTCCAGTGTTTCCTTTATCCGCCTTGATATAATAAACTGGTTTCTGCTTCAATCCAAATACAATGCTGACGTCCCTGCCGTTTGTGGGCTTATCAGCTTCCCTTATCGTTCTTCCTATTTAATTTCACGCTAAGCTTTTCTGTGATTCATGTATCGTTGCCTCCGCCTCCACAATGATATTTTCTTTTGGTATTTTCGACGGTTTAATGGTGTAGTTTAGCCCCATGTTCAACAACTGCATTTCTTCCTCATTGATTTCCACCGTTGATGTGTTTACCACCAGTGCGGGGATTTCTTCCACTTCCAAGCTTATTTTTATACTTGGGATCATTTCATGTAACTTTTGGAATTTCTTAGTGTACGTTGTTGGTTTCCTTTCCGTTTTCACATTGGTATGCCGTTTTTGCCATTTCCAACATTTGCCGCAATTCTCAAATTCGGTTAGGTCAATATTATTTCATATGTCATAAGTGTGAGTTTTGATTAGAGCTGCTTGATGCTAATTTTTATTAAATTCCTTTCCACGATTTTTTTTTTTTTTGATTCGTTGCATGTTTTAATCCACTTTATATTTTTACTACATGGCTCTTCGGGGCTATTCGTTTTTCGAGACTGCTGCTGTTGCTTCTCCAATGTGCTCTTTTATTTTAAAAGAACACACTTATGAATCGGGATGGGGGCAATTGTAAATCATGGCTTTTCATTATAATTTTATTATTTCACAAGAGCAATGAAATATTGCAAACTAACTTTCTAACACTGGTTTATAAAGAAACTTTCTAATTACCTTCTTTCTCCAATACCTGTTAAATAAACACCCTTACCTTTAATATAGTTATTATGAAATTATTAAGTCGCTAAAGAAGACCGAACGATCACGGTCGAAAATTGATTCTGATAAAATGAAAAACCACGCAAAATTCAAAGGAAGACCTTTTACTTATTCAAAAATATTTTGTGCAAATGAAACCAATTGCAAACATAATAAGTAGTATATCATGTTCCTACGTTCCGAAATTGAGGTGCCCCGTCAGGGTCTTTGGGCCTGGGTCAGTATATCTGTAGATAAGCATAGGAGCACCACTTGCTTGTCTAATAGGGCTTTAATAGGCCACCAAGTAGTCATCCGCCTTGTCGATATATTGATTGCATCACGGACATCTCCGCGATAGAAGAGACCATCAAAAGGGAGTTCCCTAGCGTGGGCAGGGTTGTTGTGAGGCTGACACCAGAAAACCATAGGGGTCAACGCATGGCCATCATTGACTTGAACGAAGAGGACGCCAAACAACTTCCAAATAAGGGCGAAATAAAAATATGATGGGTTGTCTGCTGGATATAGCGAATTGAAACGCCTTTAAATGATTCCAATGTCTTGGCTGTGGTCACACCGTACAAGTATGCAAAGGACCTAGTAGGAGTTTCTTAAGTTGCGAGTGTGGTGAAATGGGACGAAAAAGTGTACAAAAAAGACACACTTTATTCTTTGCAAGGATCCTGATTCAAGACTGGACCTTGGGCATGTATTGGGATCTGGGTAAATCCTGGGTTTTTTAGGAAGCCCTAGCTAAGGCAATTGGGGAAGTGCGATGGCCCGTATTCTGAAACTAAACGTACCCGCAGTTCAACTGTTGAAACCTGCTTGAGCAGTTTGCGAGGGACATGAAAGCCGACTTTATATTGCTGAGTAAGCAACACCATAATGAAAATTCTTTATCATCGTATCCTGATGAAACTGGAACTTCCACTATCTGGGCCTGGAACAGTGATTTGTAAGCGGAGGGCTGTGGCCGGGGGGATGGTATCGTGTGGGTTCGGTGCTCAGAAATACCTTCTTTTGAGTGTACCTAACGCCGAACGAATCGATATTATCTTTCAAAAACAAGATGAATGCTTTGGAGGGCATTGTCTTAAACGCAGATGGCAACGTGCTCGTTTTGGGGTGACTTCAATGCTAAAGGAAAAGAATGAGGCATGATGGCACACATCATAATAAACTCCGAAAATACGGCGGCTTTCTTCCATTTTGGCTGTGAAGGAAATACACCGGACGCAGCATACGCCTCGGGGTCCTTAGTATGGAAGATCCACAATTGGAGAGTATTAGAGGACTATTCAGCCGGTGATCATCAAAGCATTCTACTTGAGATTAATTATGGTCTCTCCCAACGTCCGTACTCTTGACTTTCTACAATTAGGTCAAACATCGGAACGATGGACGTCGAAAGTTTCGTCGCGGTGATCACAGCAAGTACTTCATTGCAGGAAAATTCGCAGGGGATGGAAGAACTGGTAGCTCAAGATATTGTGAACTCAATTATAAGCACCATTACAACTGCTTGCAACGCTTCTATGCCCAGTTGGAAACTCCGGCACGGCAAGCCCCCAGTGTACTGGTGGTCAAATAAAATCACTGAAAAGCAAAGGGAGTGTCACAAGCTTCGGCGTGAGGTTCAACGAGCACAGAACCATGGCGAGCTATGGCAGCATATAAGTCGGCCAGGAAATGACTTCGGAAATTGATTAACAACAGCAAGGCTCGCTGCTGGCAAGATCTAGTAGACAGTGTGAACAAAGATCCACGGGCCTTGGCTAAAGTTTTGTGGAAACTTGCATACATGATGCAGATAAAATGGACGGGATAGTGCGGGTACTCTTTCCCACCTATCCCGTCCATATTGACTCTGTTCATGGTGAAACAGCAGTCCACTATTTGCACAGCCGGAACTGGAAGAAGTGGTTCTTCCGCTAAAAGCGAAGGAGGGTCCACGTCCAGAGGGAGTTCCAACTGAGGTGTTACCACTTGTCTATCATCATTGCTCTGACTTATCGCTCAGCATATTCAACGCTTCCCTACGGGGCTCGGTTTTCCCGGCACAATGGAAGGTGGCAAGGCTCATGCTGATCAGCAAGGGAACGGGAATACCAGATCGCTGTCTGCATACCACCCGTTATGCATGCTAAACACTGCTGGGAAAGTACTGAAGAAATTTATCAAAAGAAGATTCACTGACCCGATTAGTGCTGCTGAGGACTTATTTCCTCGACAGTACGGCTTTAGAGTAGGACGCTCCACCATTGATGCGATTGCAGAGATGGTAAGCGCGGTTGAGAAGGCAGAGGCATATGACCGCATCAAGAGAAGGATTACCCTCTTAGTGGATCCTGACGTTAGCAATGCCTTCAACTCTGCAAGATTGGTGGAGGTTCTGGATACGCTGGAAAACCCTTTTCAAATTCCAGAATATCTAATGCGATTTACGAGGGATCACCTGAATGACCGAAGCCTACTTTACAGTGCCAGATGAGTCGTGATTTATTGGCTATGCGAATGATGTTGCGGCTCCAATCACTTGACACACCGTCGAACAAGGGCAACTAGGGTTAGGTATGCTAATGTGCCGAGTGAGAGACTAATTGACTGCTCACGGGTTCAGTTTAGCATTGGAGAAAAGCAAAGTGGTCATGTTCACAAAAAAGATGATCTCTAGACAAATTCATTGAATTGAAGCCAGCTATGAAGCACTTGGTGCTGCTGATCAACTCAAAGATGAGGGAAATCAGGGCAATGGCTGAGAAAGCTACTCTGGGAGTTTCGGCTCTGAGTCGACTTGTGGCCAATGAAGGGGGACTCAATCCATCAAGAAGACGCCCCTTGATGAGTGCTCCAGGGTCAGTGCTACTATACGTAGCAGAAGTATGGTTCGATGCTCTCAGTAAGGAGGCATACCGAAAACACCTAGCACAGGTACAGAGAAGAGGAGCACTGAGAATTGCATCTTTGTATCCGTCAGTCCTTTATTCAGCAGCGGTGAGAGTTATTGCAGCCATGATACCTGTTGACCTCCTTGTTAGAGAGTGCCGCGTTTTCACCTGCATTAAAATGAGTACATGAGGATGATGGTTCCCCGCAAGAAGAGACAGTGCTCACTCAATGTTTGACAGCAGTCTTGGGTGAATTGCACGATGAGGTGGACTGCGCGGCTTATCCCGGATGTGAGACCGTGGCTAAATCAAACTGAGACTGACTTCTATCTGACTGTTGCATTGGTAAATTACTAAAATTAGTAATTAGTTGCGAGCGAACACATAAAACATGCTCGGATATATTCCCGCTTCATAACTGCAATAGTAGCGAGCTAACAAAACCTATGTACTCGCACTTCGCCAATGAAAATTAGCCATGGAAACACATGCGCAAGTAAATAAGCGAGCAGTTAAGTGAACGAGAAAGTTCAACCCGCAACGATATTTACATCATGAACGAACGGGGTGCTTCGAAGTGAGGTAAGCGGAGAGGAAAACCGAAAGTTCCGACATAAACACTCTTTCGCTCAATACTCCCAGTTTCGCTATTTCACCACGAGCGATCGTGGGAAAGCCGAAAGTTCTGGCTAAAACACTCTGTCGCTCAATGTCCCCAGTTTCGCTATTTCACCTCAGGAGATAGTGAGAAAGCCGAAAGCTTAAGCTGAAAGCACTCTTTCGAAGTCGAAAGCTTAAGCGAAAAACACTCTTTCGCTCAATTTCCCCAGTTTCGCAAATTCACCAGTCGAGCAAGCGAGACGAAGCGGGGAGGAAAAATGTTCGTGGAACGAGAGCGCACGTGTTTGACTACTCAGCGAATTTTAAGAGAATTTAGGTTAAAAGAATAGTACTTAAACTTCTTGAGCGAGGTGGAAAATTCAGTTGGAAGCTGAATGCGCAACAATGCGCATCTAAGGAAACCAGTCACAAAACCTATTCTACGAAACGAAGAAGCAAATGGCGAGGTGTTGGCATTACTAGCCGTGTTCCTCCATGCCTATTAGCGTGACCGCTGCTGGCTACCATTGTTAATCTTCCCTATAATTTCAGGCGTCCCAGGAGCGACACCGCGGCAAGGCAGCTGACGCAGCAGCGAGCAGCACGAAGACTTCAGCAGTAGGGTTGAGCAGTGTCTGCGTGCCGCTCTATCCCCTGTCGGCCAGTGGCACCAGACAGGTGGTGAAACCGATCCGACCGCAGTAGGCTCCCACTCGGAGTTTGGAGCAGGTGCTCAAAGAAGAACCCCGAGCTGGCCCCCGTCCCATTAGCAAGGACGAGTATTTGCGTAGGTTGAAGGCGCCCTTGGACACCACATGACCACGACCATGACCCACGTTATTGAACGAGCATGGGTGTTTTCAGTCCTACCTCTACAGGATTGGCAAGTCGCGGTGCCCCCATTGCCAGTTTCGCCCAGGAGAGGAAAACAATGAAGTGTTAAGAATAATGGTACCAGTCTCCTAAGTGAAAGAACCACTTATTCTTTCACCCGGGTCATCATGAGGAAAACAATGCCTGCCACTTATCTTTTTGTGCACCAAATAGGCTAGGCTGCAAAAGACTCTAAAGGGAGACGGGAGACCTCCCCCTAGATAGCATAGTCATGGTGATGCTCAAATCGGTTGACAAATGGAACCAGGTGGCGCATTATGTTCGGGCAGTCCTAAAAGATAAAAGGACTCACAGCAGCCGGGGGCGTTAGGGCTGGGAGATTGTTTGTATGGCAATACTTCCTCCCCTCTCCTCTGTCACTAGAAGAAGGGTCCGCCAGCTTGAAGGCACCTCATGGTGTGACAAAATGAGGCTTGGCTCTCAGTAATGTGTCAAATGGTTCGAGGGTGGCTTTTCGGGTTGATAGGGGAGTTGTTTAGTAGATAGTCCAGTCACTTGCGAACATGAGAGTCCCACACTTTGGGCGTAAATAACAATTACTTCCCAACCACAAAAATCGAAATTGGGGGAAAACGATGAAATAAAGGAGCTTTTCCCTGCTGAATTTAAAAAATATTTGCATCGTCCTGGGAAAGATTTGCGATTTTGGACTTAGTTGCTAAATTCAAGATATAACTACAAGCACTAGAAGAATTTAGTGATAACAAGATAGATGAAAGACGAAGTGCACAGACAGTAGTAATGACAACGAGACCATTGTCCAACCGGAAAGAAGAAAGAGGCCTATATCGTCTCCGCACAGGAGGCTGCTTCAAAGGTTTCTAAGACATTTGAAGTAAGCGAGCGAGATTTTTTTCAGCTGGTCTGTAAGATTGTCGAAACTTAATGATAGGTATACATATTTTATTTACGAGTTTTATTTTTAAGTGTTTTTGTCTCTTTTATTAGCGGTTCTCGTTATTTTGGTGGCTAGATGCACAAATTTGCCAATATGTTATTCCCGAAGTGTGATGTTTTGTCTATTTGAGATATTTTACCTTGACTGCGTCATGAGGTTTGTTCTATTCTCATAGATTTGTAGCCCTACTAGTTTTGCTTCATTGCCGAGTTCCAGGAAAAGTTCTTGGGCAGTTTTTAATGACCGTGACAAAATATTGATGTCTTCCGCATAGGTTACCGATTGGCTTGACTTGTATATAGTAACGTACCTCTTGTATCAAAAATTAACATCAGCGGAGTGCAAAAACAAAACACTGCTGTCACCTCAGTGTGCGTAGTGATTAGTGGTCGGAGTCGTTTGTTGAAGCAGCAAAAAGTATTAAGCGTGTAGGAGAGGGCATTTAGACTGATCTGGGCTGCCTATATTTGTTAATATGTGGGTAACCACCATTGCTTGCTGACTCCCATTTCCCGCTTTAATCATACATCCCTATCTATTCCTTAGCAATTCTTCTACATGAAATTAATTTCCTTCTTCTACCTCTTTCAATTATTTACAAATCGTTAAATTAATTAATTTTCTAGGTTATAATTAATTTTAATTTAATCAGTCGCAGCTCAATTAGTTGGGATGTTTTCATTCTATGGATATGGAGTTTCCCTTCATTTATTTAGGGTTTTGTAAAATAATTTTACAAAACCCTAGTAGTTTCGCGACCTGTCTGTCTGTCCGTCCGTTCGTCCGTCCGTCCGTGTGTCACAGCACTTTTTCTCGCAAACTACTTAAGCCAGAAACATCAAATTTCGCATGCAGGTGTAAAGAGGTGCTCTCTTTAAAGTTCACGTACAAAAAATTGTATAAAGTATTTAAGGGGGGGGTCTCCCCATATAAGGGAGTGGCCCCCGAAAAAAAATTTCATCAAAGGTAGCCGATATGGGTATCAAATGAAAGGTCTTAATGAGAACTTCTCAAAGCAGGTCGTAATTTGATACTTTTTGCTTCGAGAGACGCGCAGGGGGGGGGGGGGGAATACACAAAAAAATGGTGTCCCTTCCTTCACGATTGGACACATGTGATCCGAAAAATCTGAAAAAATTATGGTGGTAGGTGCTTATGAGTACAATGACAACAAATACCTAAGAAGTCGAAATTCGCTCGACTTTGTTAAAAATAGTATGATATTCGAATTTCACATTTTCCCCAATAAAATCGCAATGGTACCCTTAAACTGAACGAAATTCGACGTTTACGTAGTCCTACTAAGGGTTCTCAAACTTTGTAAGTTTGATGGAAATCGAATGATATACACGAAAGCAAGCTATAAACGTTTGAAAATTCTCCAATTACAACAAGAATAACACATAATTTTGGTATTTTATGGACTTTCCATCGCATCAGTCACTGCAGTTTTGATTTGATCTTCTTGAAATTTTCCAGTAAGGTCAATAACATTAATATTTTTCAGAATTCATGATTTGAATGATTTTTGTCGGTTTGTAACGAAATGGCGACCGTTGAAAATAGAAAAACAATAGATTTTCCTTTGAACGTGCACATCTCTTCGACATATTTCTTGACGTTATTCATTGCTGGTGACTGCATTTCTGAGAAATTAGGTTCAAAGCCCTTCTGACATGAGCGTAGGTCTGTTTCCCCAACTTGTTTCTTCAGCTTTGATAAGCTACTGCTTTGCTTCAATCAAAAACAAGTCCGAATGAGTTCTATGGATATTTATCAGTTTATTTTCTCGCTTTGATAATATCAGCATTTTGGTTGAAATCTTGAAATTAAGCTGCTGTTGATGTTGTTGCTGTTACAGTGGATGGTGCTGTTGGTACTGGTGTTGCTGTTGACTGGAGTGTTGTTGTTGAAGATGTTATTTTTGAAGATGCTGCTGATGTTGGTGCTATTGATTGAACGTTTTTTCTTCGAAGGGAGAAGTTTCGGTGCATATTTCGCTGTTTTCCCTGAAGTCTAATGGCTTGATAACTAACAGAATCAGTAACAGCGAATCATTTCCAAGCGTTTAGGATATTCGGGATTAGTTTCTGATGTGTATTTTAGGCTGCATTGGTTGAGGTGAACTTCCACTTATTCTACGCTTCCTGATTTGATGGTTATCGAACGTTGTCTATCAAACTAAAGATTGAATCACACTAAAACTCTTTTTATGATTTACTGACTTTTGAATCTTTGGAGGTCTCTGCGATATGCCTTCCATTTCTTCGGATACATCGATGACAAGCTAATGTTTGTGTCTCATCGCATGTGTAGTTTTCCGCAAATACGAGGGCAGTTCGAATATAATCGAGACAAACGCTCAGACACGTTTATTTATTATCAAAAAACTTTACAAAAATTTACAGTTTTTATAGGTACTCCCCCCTTACAAGTTACGTATTTTGTCCACCTTTCCGGAAGCTTTTTATTGCCAGTATTGAAGAATTCCTTGGGCAACTTGAACAGCCATGTGCACTCGAACTCCTCTACCAGGTCGCCGGTGTTGGAGCTTTGACCGCCGAGGGCTTCTTTCAGTGGTCCAAACATGTGGTAGTCACAGGGTGATAAATCCGGACTGTAGGGGGGTCGGCGGTGTTCCGATACCTCACACCCCAATTCCGATAATGTATCGAGTGTGAAATGCACGGCATGATGGCTCGCGTTATGTTGGAGAAGAATCACACTTCGTGCTGGAATGCTCCTCTATTTCGAATGATAAGAAGGTTTCACGTGTATTTTCTGAAGGTTAGAGTAGTATGCAGCATTGATGGAACGTTAGGTGCGCAGGGAATCAATGCACAGCACGCCCCGCTGGTCCCAGAACACAGTACACATAGCGTCACCTGCGGGCCTGGTTGTCTTAGCTTTGACTGGCGCCCCTTCATCCTTTTTCCTCCACTCTTTAGACGACACCTTGCTTTTTGGAGGGTAATAGTGTACCCATGTCTTGTCAGTAGCAAAGATTTGCGTTGAAAACCGTCCCCCTCCACCTCGTATCGCGTCAGCAGGTGGGGACAAACTTTCAACCGAGTGGAGTTTCACTCAAAGTTCAACAGTTTAGGAACTTATCGTGCCGTTATTTTGCGATATTGAAGGTATTCTTGAATGATAAACTCTACAGTACCAATATTGATACCGAGTTCAGCTGAAATGGATCGAACATTCATCTTACGGTCAACCAAAATGAGTTGTTCTACGCGACAAATGTTATCTAGTGTGATGCTGGTTCGCGGTCGACGATCATGCGGCTCATTCTCGACGATTTCGCGACCATCTTTGAATACCTTGGCCCGTTCAAACACAACAGCCCTGCTCAGGCACTCACTAGCGAACTTGCTTCGCAAACGCCGAAAAATTTCCGTGTTTTTAACGCCTTCTCTCATGACAATACGTTGCGCAACAGCGGTTGGCATTTGACGTTCACTTATGGTCGTAGGACGTGCGCGAAACATACATTCTCGTCGCAAACTATGCCACACTGTTTGTAAGAGACCCAGCTATCACATACTCAAGCCAAGACCTTCAAAACCTACATGCGCGCTATCTACAGCGTTTGTCTCCATCATATTTGAACCGTCCTCATATCTATCAGTCCCATGCATCATTGTGTTTTTTAACTTCTTGGCTAATACTGTATTACAATATGCCTTACAACTACTGATTGAACTTCAACTTTAGATTTACTCTAACTTCAAATCACAGTCCTAATTGCGTTTTTTTTAAATGAATCAAATTGAATTTTGTTGGGGCTCAATCAGTTGTAGTGGGTGTTTTGTTTTCTTTTTATGTCCTAACTTTTAGTCTTTGACTTTCTTTTGGTCTAATGTCAACGCATAAAATTCAATACCGGTCCCGCAACAATGTGTACTACCATAAGTTGCTGAAAGAATTATTGCTACCTAATTCCATACCTATGAAAAGACCGCTTGCAAAAAGTTCCTCTGCTAAAATATTCTCATTGATCCTTATAAAAATACACTCGTAAAATATTGCTCTGAGAAAGCAGAATTGAATACCTTACAATTGCTTATAGTTTCGGAAGTATGGAGCAAAGATCTGCGTTTAATTCTATTATAAGTTTCTCAGTCTTCGCAATTACTATGGCTATACATTAGCTTTCGCTCTCCCTAATTTTCCACTTTTCAAAATATTTCGAGAAAAGTGATTAATTATGCACCATACTGTCCCAGCCCAACCACTTGAACATTTTTCCGTCCAACATATTCATCATTTCCATGCAATAATAAATCAAAACCTCTCAAAGCTAATTATTTCGAAAAATTGTTTTAAATTTCACTCACACAATTTACACGCTGTTTCACGCCCAACTTGGCCGGCCCAGCAACACTTCGTTGTGCGGGGCTGAAAGGGATGTTCTATTGACATATTTGCAATGTTCCACTAGACCTGCACAATATCAAAATTTGTCCACGTCATCTACATATTTAGTGTTGCTTTAACACCTTATGACAAGGCAATAAAAATTCCCGGAATTCACTGCGATAAATCACCACGAAACAACGGAACAATCCATGTAGCAAAAAGGACGAACGTACTAGGACAAAAGGGGTTTCCCAAGGGTGAAAGGCGAAGCCGCTGGATGGGGTTGAGGAAGAAACAAGTGTATCATGTTGTCTTGTTTTGTTAGGAATACGAGAGGACAAAATATTCGAGTTGAATTCGGATGGCAAAGTGAAGTAAAGCCAAGGCAAGCAACCAACCCTTAACACGAAGCGTATGAAATAACCATGTTATAAATGAGGGATCTGGGAGATATCCAAGGATTAAATTCAGCCATTGATCAAATTCTAGAATTTGTTTACGCACATTGCAAACGAGACAGTAATTTATTGAATTTGATTCCAGCTAAATCACAACGAGGAGGGCATAAAATTATGGATATTGCCAAAACGGGGGATACTTTGGATACGACATTGCTGAAAATGAAAATTGATGCCGGGATCGGTGTGAAGTATACTAAAGAGTTGATAATTTGATGAAAGTCAGCCATATTGTATTAGTTATAACTTATTATAGGGGGATGTGGTTATTGATATAAATTAACTTATACAAAGCATCCCTAAAGGGAAACATTGGGCATTTTCAAGAAAATTTGCCTATGTTAAATATAATAAATTATTCAGTTTAGATACAAGAAAAATTGGGAAAATAAATTTTTTTTTGCATTAAAATCAGCCTTCAGCTTTTTAAAATAAATTCATGACCTTAACGTTTGCAATAATCTGCCGGTGGGAGCAATTATTCAATTACAAAAAATTCTAAGCATTACTTCAGGCAGTTTTTTGTCCACATGCATGCAATATGAAACTTCAAGAACCAGTTGATCAGAATTATGAATGACTTTTCGAGAAACACTTCGCTATCTTCTTTTAAGTTCTAGTTCAAGAAAAGTATTCGTTTACTTATTTATTTGCCATAGCAACGAAGATTGTTAAAATACAATAAAACTTTTGAAAGAAAATATAAAAACAAGCAAGTAAATTTTTTATTTCCAAAATACTGTATTTAAATTTTTATGGGTAAACGGGAAGTAGTAAGAGAATAATATTCACTAGTCCTGTTAAAGTCACTACAACATCTGTTGATTGGCTCACTATCTGCATAACTAGTCTGGTGTCTGCTAATTGTAAGCATGGGAGAGTGTCTTGAGCTTGCTTACTAAAGCTAATTTTATCGCAGATCATTTTTAACCATAAAAGGACCCCTCAAGACATCAAATGCCAGACATGCAGATAAAGTGGTTCACCTCAAAGAGAGAGGCGTTAAAATAATCATCTGAAGTCATTATTCATAGGGTGGTAAGTTATATCAAAACTTGAAGTCGTAAATAAACCCCCAAGCAAAGACTAAAAAAACAGAAATTCAAATTGAGCATGTGTCAACAGTCAGGCTTTAAACTAAAATGCGAACACCAAGGTCTTCGCTTATACGTCTTACTTTATTCAAAGACTGACATCGACTCCCTAACAGTTTTTACACACATGCACGCTTGGCAATAGCATTCGCTCAAGGTGTTCGAGTCGCCGTTTGAATGTAGGTTATGTCGTTGGGATTTTAATAATCCTCAAATATTTGCGAGGTAAACGCTGTGCATCGTCAGTTGATTGACTGTTTCGAGAACAGGTTTCGATTTCGTTGAACTTGTTAGATTGATGGCCGTATACCGAGTTTACGCATCTACCATGACCAGCATATTCTCGTTACCGCGGCGACTTCTAATAAATGGACCCAAGTGATCCATATGGACTATTTCAAATGGTAATCGGGGAATGTCCATACCATGTATTTGACATTCCTTTATTCTCAGCTCTCGCACATAGCTACCGTCAATGCATGTCTTCGTGTAGTCTTTTATAAAGTCACGCATTCTAGAGAACCAAAACCTTCATTCAATTCGCATCAATGTACCATCGACACCCGGATGTGCAGTATCATCGTTACACAGCTTTGCTACCCACGAGCGTATGCACTTTGGAACAACGAGCCTTTTCTTAGCCTCTTTATCAACTCTGAAGAGACGGCTGTACTTTATAACATTCTTCTTCTTCTTTGTAGCACTACAGCCCCTCTCGGGCCTTCGCTTAGAGATAGTTAGAGTAGCTCATTTTCATGACCGTATTGATTTTTTCGGAAGTTAGTTTGGTCAGTACCATGCTCCCGTGTGCCTGCTTAGCTATGATATGATCTGATTAAATTAGTACATATCACCACTGAGTGAACACTGATAGTCTGTCCAAAAAATCCCCTGAACTAAATCACGTTGCTCCCAATGAGATTTGAACCTGAAACCTTCGGCTTATGTGCTCATCCACTAACCGCTAGACCACACAGACTATATATTCTTTATAACATATTCCTTGCAAATTTGCTCCCACTGCTTAGACTCCACCTTCATCTCGAGAACGTCCATGATGTTTTTCACGTCGAAATCTTGTCGCTGTAGAGTGCGTACCCAATTCTCCATCGACAAGTTGACACTACCAACATATCCCTCTACTCCTCTCGGTTCAGTTGGTGGCTCCACAGGTGCTCGACTCAATACGTCAACGTGAGGTATCTTTATTCCGGGACGATAAACAATCCAGTTACCAAGCTCTTGTAGTTTCAAAAACCATTTCATCACTCGCAAAATGAAAGGCTGATGCGCTTTCATACTGGTAATGGCTTGGCAATTAGTTTCTATTTCAAACTCCTTTCCCAACAAATATATTCGGAACCGTTCACACGTTCTGACGATCGCGAACACCTCCAGCTTGTAGCTATGGTATCGGCTCTCCACAGGATCGCACAGACGGCTAAAGTACGCAACACGACTTATCTGCCCCGATCCCCTTTTCTGCGAAAAGATTCCTGCACGGCCCACGGAGCTCGCACCGGTGTGCAACTGATGCTGCGATGCCTCGTCTTAAATGACTAGGGTGGGTGCCTCAGTCAACAACCTCACTAGCTATTGATGTGCCTCCTCGCATTCGGTCGACCAGTTGAACAGTACATTCTTATCTAACAATCGTGTAAGTGGCGCGGCTATGATGGCAACATTTGGAATAAATTTCGTAAAGAAACCGGAGAGCCCAAAGAAACGGTGACCTCGGTAGCATTCTGTGGACTAGGGAATCGTTGCACCACCACGGTTTTTATCTTCCCGGGCCATTTCCAAGGAACTCCTTCAAATACTCCAGCCCCTGCTCGACAATCTCAGACGGGATAACGACCTCGTCCGCATAGCTTTCGCCTTGCCTTTCAGCGACGCTATCAGCCTCGCCATAAGTAGTTGAAAATCACTCGGGGCATTTTGAAGCCCACAAGGCACTCGATTGAATTCAAAGTGGCCATGGTAAGCTATGAACGCCGTATACTGTTTGGCTCCCTCCGCTATCTCCAACTGGTAATAACCAGACATCATGTTCACCACGGTGAAGAAGTTTTTCTCCGCCAACGTTGACAAAACGTTTTCGGCCACAGGGATGGACCATTGTTTTTTTGGGTGACCGTGTTTAGCTCATTAGAGTCTGTCTTCGCCATCCTGCTTCCGCACCAAGACAATAGGTAAAGCAGACATTGATCGGCGTATTATATCAAGTAACAGTAGCTCGTTCACGATGCGTTCGACTAGTTCCTGTTTAGGGATGGGAATATGGTACGGTTTTTTATTTACCGGAACGTCTGACGTCAAAACAATGTTCATTTTCATAATACTGCACTTTCCGCGGCCCTTCAACCTTTCCGCGAAACAGCCACGATATTCATGTAGTAACGCCTCGACTCAATGTTTTTTGAACTTGCTCAAAGTATCATTGATATTTTCGCATGCATTATTCAATACATTTCACGGCCACGCGAAAGTACATCGGTACCAATGATGACGTCATACACCGAGATTGGGTTGTCTTTTATCACGAAGTCACACATAAATTGCTGCTCGTCAATTGTGACGATTAATATCTTCCTTTAACGGCACTCCACCTGTCCACCGGCGAAGCGTATCATTGTCTTGTTGCACGGCTTAACTGTACCGACACATTCATCTACGATGTTTCGTTTTATAAATGATTGGCAACTACTCCAGTCTACGAGTATAAGCGCTTTGCACACGATATCGTTCACGATGATGGTCTTCGTAACCGGATCACCACATGGTTCACTGATGGAGTTCACAGAATTGTCATTTTTCTTTTTCCCCTGCGGTTTGAGCAATCGCGTAAAATCTGTCCCCAATCCTGACAATAAAAACATACCGGGCCACCTTTAGCGTGAGTTATCACTTTTTGCACGGAAATGTTTTTGTACCCGGTTTGACTATTCACGACACTAGTCTTACTGCCAACCACAGGACATGCGTTAATGTCCGAAAATGATTGTAACAGATCAGCACATGGCGGAAAACACATGACCGACAATATTCGATGCAAATTATCGTCTGTCAGCCCGTTAATCATATTGTGTATAAATGATTGGCCGTCGACACCACCGTGGCATCTCAACGAAAGAATCCGATAATAGTACTCCACCATCAATTCCGCCTTCAACTTTTTCGCCTTTATTTATTTCATATGAACATCGGCGACACTTATGTGAAGGGGAAAATCTGACAAAAAACCATGCGGGATTCCATCCATGTACGAAACACTGGTTGCGCGTTTGCCCACATCTTTGCCGTGCACTTGTTTGGCTATGGCAGCTAGGAGTAGCAAACGATCCTCCCATCCATACCCCATTCGCAATTGCTCGACTCGATTGATGAAATTTATTGACATCATATCACCATGAAATGAGTCAAATTCAGGAATAATTGACATTATGTCGGAAACATGATGCCCGTTCGTGACAGGAACAGTTGTGTTCCATGTTGTGGCATATTGCTAAAATGATGCTGGCGGCGCAGACAAAACTGAAACTACTGCGTCATTATACGCATACACGTTGGTGTGTGTTGGTATGCTTGGCGAGTATACGTATGACGTAGATGCTGACGCTACGCTGGTTGTCATCTTTGGACACTTTTCACCCTGGACATTCAACGAATTTATGGTGCCGATGGCGGAAGCTAGCTGTTGAGATAGGGTCATCAATTGCTTTTGCGATTCCCCTAGATGATCTCGCAGCTTCTTGACTTTCTTCATGCCATCTTCGTTAGGCTCGTGGAACAACTTTACTTCGCCTTCATGGTTCCGCAACCGCGTAATAAGCTCTTCCTTCGTGTCTGATACAAATAAACTGGTTTTGCGAAGTTTTTGCATAGCTTCGACACTGTCAGGTCACCCATGATCATTACTACATTACTTTTAAAGATAACAACTCGCGAGATTAGAGATTATTCTACTTCTGTTCAGGTCAACAGCCAGGGTTTAAACTAAAACGCGAGCACCAAGGTCTTTAATTATACATCTTACTTTATTCAAGGACCGACATCGACTCCGTAACAGTTTTTACATCCGTGCATATAACAATGAAGATAGATGGTGTTGCCATAGTTCATATAGACGTTGGTAGCAAAACATTTACGGATGACACATGCATATTCCAGTAAAGTGCGTACCAGTTATATATACCAAAATTTTGTGCCCCAACTTTTCTTTCATTCTTTCGTTTATTTGATACCCACTGGCCAATTATCGGACGGCTTTCCAAGAAAAAAGGGTTCGTAAACTCCTTGGCTCTCATTCCAACAAAAGTCAGCAATTTGTAGGCTTCATCATAATGAAAAATTAAACGGAGCCTATAGGAGCGTACCAGTTATGTATACCAAAATTTTGTGCCTCAACTATTCTTTAATTTCTTCGTTTATTTGATACCCACTGGCCAATTCTCTGACGGCTTTCCAGGAAAAAAGGGTTCTTAAACTCCTTGGCTCTCCTTGCGACCAAGGTCAGCATTTTGTAGGCTTCATCATAATGAAAAATTAAACGGAGCCTATAGGGCTACATCTACGTTGACAAATGCGTTGACTACTCAGAGATGTGTCATTGATATGGAATCGTAGTTGATAAATTTCAGTGAGAGTTAGTTTATGCCGCAATATTTAAATAGAACATTCAATTCGGACTAGAGAAATAATGCGTCGGCTTGAGAAGAAATGACGTAGTACACCTCTAGGCCATCAATGTTGAAAGTTGTGGTGTATTAGATAAAATTGCTAAAAAGTTAAGTATGAAGATATTGAAAACAAGTGAATCAAAATGGCTACCTTGAGGATCTTTGTAGAGGACATGAGTTTCCCTGGAAAATGTCCTTGAAACTTGACAAGCTGTGCGTGGTCCTTCAGAAAGGAATAAATCCAACAGAGTGTGGGACCAGTAATTCCGATGCTTCGAAGTTTCTTTATCAATATTCCATGGTTCACGCGATCAATCTAGAAACATGTTTCCATATTGCAAAGGATGTTTGAGGTCATGACCTGTTTTTTGAAATTCATTGTTACAACCACGGTAACGACCGCAATAGCAGGCATTAAAATTTGCCAGAGGGATGTATTACACTAGCGTTCAATCTTGTCATAGACAGCTTACTCCCTGTCCATGCTGGGCTACCTGACACACAAAAAATGTGAACACCAGCGAAGGGATAGGAAAAACAGTATAACCGTAGGAAAAAAAGAAAAAAATAACTAGACATACCCAGTTTATTGAAAAAGGAAAGAATAAAAATATCCTCGTCGAAAGCATCAGCCTAAAAGACAAATTTCTCATAGAAGCCCTTTGTTTCAAAAACAAAATAATAATTTTTTGGCCACCGCCCTGAACGTTAAACACTTTAACAAAAACTTTCTGTCATCCAAATACTTTCAGAATAATCCATATCATATTCAACACTTTAGTTGCTGCTTGAATTAAGGGTTTGTTTTGAGTTTTAAAGGTAAAAGTCCTTTACCGTTATAATGATAAAAGTCTTTTACCTTTATAATAAATAACTGTAAGGAACTTTTACCTTTTAAACTGTCCTTGAATGGGACCGAACAGAAAGTAAGATGTTTCATTTGCTGAAAATGGGACCCTTCTTTCTATCCCCGAACGAGCCGTATCTTGTACTTGTTGACACCGTCTGTTGATGGTCACTACAATTGAATGTATACACTGTTATGAATGAAAGAGAATGTGTGAGAAAGCGTTAGCTGTCAATCGTCGAAAATTCGAAACATACAGGGTGCGGCAGCATAACTTCCTTTTTTGAAAAAAGGAAGTTATGCTGCCGCACCCTGTATACATTAGATGGGTTAAGCGGATGATTAGCGAATGGGTTCTTGGTTAGTAAATAAACTCTGCTGCCGAGTCTTATTATTTTTTATTACATCGTACTACATCTTTTAAAATACAGGGTGCGGCAGCATAACTTCCTTTTTTCAAAAAAGGAAGTTATGCTGCCGCACCCTGTATGTAGTCGTCGTTCAAATTATAAACTGAACCGTGCTCACATTTTCAATAAAGGTGACCCGTGAATACTTCAACTATGAGTATATTGCATAGTGGTAAACAAGTTGGGTAGACAGACCTATGCTCATGACAGAAGGGTTTTGTACTTAACGTACAAAATACAGTCACCAGCAACGAATAAAATCAAGGACCATGTAAAAGACGATTCTATTGGAGAAAATATGAAATTCGAAGATCATCATATTCATAACAAAGTTGAACGAATTTTGACTTCTGAGGTATTTGTTATTGTTGTACTCATAAATATTTCTCTTGATAATTTTTTCAGATTTTTTAGATCACAAGTCCATTCACGAGGGAGGAAACACATTTTTCATGTATTTACCCCAAGGCCTCCACTGAAGCAAAAACTGTCAGTTTAAAAACTGTTTTGAACAGCTCCCATATAGCACTTTCATTTGATACTCCCCTGTACAGTCATCATCAATTCATGGCCAATTTTTTCGAATCCTAGAATGGTTACAAAGCCCTTTTGCTAGGAGCTCCCTCCTACCTCCTCGACTTGTTTCACATATGAGTATAGTTGTAGGTACTCATCTTCAGTCATTCATTAAATTGAATCAAGTGTTTAAAGTATGCACCATAAACGTTGAAGTTGGGAAAAATAACGCAAAATGATTCAATCTTCGCATTTAAAATAGCCACTATTTTGTTTTATGATTACTTATACCACTAGCTGAACCGAATCTCAAAGATGTTCATGGTGCCTATCATACCTGAAATTTTCTTGCAAATCCTAGCAAAGCTGTAGTGTCTGAGTCGGTAAAAAGCGCAAATTGTTCCATAGCCATATGCTTCCATTGTGATACAACGCATATTGTTCCATAGTGATACAGAAAAATTCAAATCGTTAAACTTCGTTAAATACCATTCGATCTTTACAAAACTTTCAGGACAGATCTATCTTATAAATAGTAATCTGCATACTGCATTTGTTGAATTTAAGGGTACCCTAAGATTTTATTCAAGACACCATAAAATCGATAAATCATACTATTACTAACAAAGTTGAGTGAATTTCAACTTCTCATGTATTTGTTATTGTTGTACTCATTAAGGCCTATATTAATGATTTTTTTTTTCAGATTTTTCGGATGGAAGGTGTCCAATCGCGAGGGGGGTATGCGAACAGCTCGTGCATTTCCCCTCCCCCTGCCCCCCTCGTTACTGATAAGGCAATTTTAAGACTTGTTTTAAAAAGATCTCATCAAGACCTTTCCAACGATACCCTACTCGACTACCAATGGTAAAAAACACTCCTACCTCATTGACTCGTTAGAGAATGTCCAGCGTAAATTTACTCGTGTCTTGTTTTACAAATTCAAAATCCCATATCAACCCTATGACTGCCGTTTATCCTTCCTACGTTTGCCTACTCTGTCATCCCGTCGCATGTATCTAGATCAGTGTTTTCTGTATCAACTCTGCCACAATCAAATTTCATTAACATTGTTTGCAGACCTACGTCTTCGTCAATCATCGCGTTCCTCTCGGGCAAACAATTTTTCCGTGCCACCGTATGCCCGTACAAATTTATATTTTCACTCTCCTATTATGCGAATGGTAAGGAATCATGATAAGCTTGAGCTTGGTTCTTTTCCCGACTCATACCTAGTTTTTAAATTGAGGTTAAGAAGCCTGATTCTTAAAACTCAACTGGAGTAAATATTAGACTTTATTTTCTTTTTTTGTGTGCTTTAATTTAATTTTACACGCATATTCATTGTTGTTAGTACCATTGAATTTCTTTTTATATTAACTTTAACACTTAATTCTAATTTTCATTAATTTTCTTTTCTGTTTGTTTTGTTCCGTTTTGTAATTGGATTATGTTTATCTGTTAAATATAATTTAAATAAATAAATAAATAATGTTCCACCTGGTTCCATTTGTCAACCGATTTAAGCATCTCTGTGACTAAATTATCCAGGGTGAGCTCTCCTATCTCCCTGTGGAGGTCCCTTTGTAGCCTGCCGCATTTTGTACACGCAGGCTTTGTCTTCCTCTCCATGGCGGAAACGACAATCGGGGCACCGTGACCTACCAATCTTGTGCAGGTAAGACTGAAAACGCCCATGCCCGCTCAAAAGATGGGTCAGATTGGAGTCAGTTCACCACGCCTTCGATTTAGCCATGGTCTCACAACCAGGATGAGGCACGCAGTGTACCTTCCCAACGTGCAATTCACCCAAGACTGCTGCCAATAATTGAGTGAGTGCGTTTCGATGCAGATAAATAGCGTGACGCTCTCTAGCAAGGAGGGCAGCAGGGATCACGCCTACAATAACTCTCACTACCGAATCTGATACTACCGGATACGGTGATGCAATCCTCTGTGCTCCTCTTCTTTGCATCTGTGCCAAATATTTCAGGTATACCTCCTTAATGAGAGTGTCGCTCCGTACAGTAGCACTGACCCTAGAGCACTCATCTAAAGACGTGTTCTTGATGGGCTGGGTCCCCCTGCGTTGGCCATAAGTTGACTCAGAGTCGATACTCCTGAAGAAGGCCGTTGCCCTGATTTGCTCAGAAAAACTCATCTTCGAGTCGATCAGTAGCCCCAGGTACTTCACCGCAGACTTCAATTCGATTGGCATGTCTCTAATACTGATCATCCTTACTCTAAGTTCTTTTTTTGTCAAGATGATACTTTTGGTTTTCTTCAATTCTAAGCTGAACCTGCGAGCAGTTATCCAGTCTCTCACTTGATGCATTAGCCTACCTAGCCTAAGTTGCGCTTGTTCATGGGTACTTCCAGCAACCAGAGCCACCACATCATCCGCATAGCCGATAAAGTGCGACCCATGTAGCATCTCCAGTCTCAGTAGCCCGTCGTTAGACACGTTCTACCGGTCTGGACTGAGGATAGGTCTCTGGGCAAAACGTACGGGAGCAGATTGAAGGAACTATTTGGAGGCACTAGAATTTGAATCTTTTGTACGTGAGCAAATTGATCCAGGAGTCCTGGCAGAAACTTAGAAGATAAAGAGGCCTATTTATCGTAATTAGCTAGCAAATAAGCAGGTCAATTTTTTTTTCCTTGAATTAGTCAAATATTTTAATTCCTTTCAGTAAGCGAGTTGTGTAAATTTTGTGTTAATGCAACAAAAATTAGTGACTATTTTATTTAGAGAGTTTAATTTTGCAATCTACGAGGACACACGTATTTTGATATTTAAAGTGATTAAGTTTGCATTCTTTATTAGATTTAGCGCGCTCTTTTGGTTGAAGTAGTGTTCTGGGGGCAGTTTTGTTTCCTTTATTACCGGGGGGTTTAGTGTTCGTGCACAAAAACAGGAAAACAGAAGAACTTGGTCAGAAAATCTTCCCTTCGTAGAAAATCGCAGGTTATTTTACTGGAGGTTCGTTGGGAGAATAGAGTATATCATAATACAAGTCATGAGTTATTCGGTAGTGGCAGTAATATCGATTTAACTTGCAAAAGTGGAGTTGAGAAGAGATTGAGTGAATCATTCTGGACCAACGTTTCTTGTTTCGTGGCTTAATTGAAGCCCATAGGCACAAGCAAATGGTGGTCACGCTCATCTCCGGACAAGCTTTCTGAGTTCATAGGCTCCAGCCAGAACGTTTAACCACAGGTGGATGGTAGCCTTTTGGTAACATTTATTCAAAAAGAGAGCGAGAAAGGCATCGAAAGTATATGGAGACTGAAAATTTACCAGCTCAACTTTGCCAGATGCTCAACTTTGCCAGATGTCTTTGTTAAAAGTTTTGAAGCATTTATCCAGCTGGGACAATAGAACATATCCGTTATATAGCGCTAGTGATCTAACAAAATCAGATAACATAAAAGAAGCTTAATAGTTAAAAATATTCCGCCTTTAGTAGAACTTTCAAATAAAAAAATGAAAGAAAGTATATACCCTTTAATTCTACTATTTATTTTAAATTTAGTATACAATTGTTTCGTTCTCTACTTGAGAACTTCCTCAGTACTACTATTCCCTAAACTATAAGTGTCCTAATATTTATACTAAACTCATTAACGTATTAATATGAATCTCTAATTACATCTAATCCCTCAAAATACTTTTACTTAATCTCTAATTACCTGATCCTTTACCATTCAAAAATTTGTTTTTCCTTAATAACTACTTAACTACCTTCATTATTTTGTAAGCTTGAATAGCCAGGTGTATCCGTTACCTGGGTCGCCGTTCCAAATGTCCTGCGTCTTCCGATTGAATACCTCCAAGCTTTCTGCTACATCAAGCTTCCATCCGTTTGTAACCGTTTTCAGCATGCTTACGTTGTCCGCAGTGATGTCATGTTTTTCAAGGACTATATGCTCTGCTACTTTTGATTTGAAGTTTTTTGCATCCTGCTTTTTGTTTTTGTTGACTGCTTCCCTTAAGTGTTCATTCCATCTGACAACTAGTAATCTCCTCGTTTGTCCAATGTAACATCCATTACATTTTGTACACGATACCTTGTAGACTCCACTGCGCTCCATTTTGGGAATGGGGTCCTTGGTTGATCCAAGCAAGTTCTGTATTTTTGTGGCCCGGCTCGTATAAACTAGGTCGATGTCTACGTTCTTCATAGCCCTCTTCATTGTTTCCGTCCTTGAGTCAAACGTTACAACCAACCTCTTCCGTTGCTCGACTTCCGCAGTTAGCGTTGTGAACTTTTTATTGAAGATCTCCTTCGTTCGTTTGGCTATCAATTTGGTGACTTCATCCGTAGGGTATCCATTCCACTCGGCTAGCTTATAGATGTGGGACGTTTCTTTTTTCAGGCCTTCCTTATTCAATGGAAGCGTGAGCATTCGATTCACAAGCCAGCTAAATGTCGCCCATTTTTGCTGTTGGCAATGGTTCGAAGTGAAAGGAATTATCCGCATGGTGTCCGTTGGTTTGCGGTATATTTCGAATTCCAATCCATTAGCTCCTCTACATACCATTACGTCAAGGAATGGTAGCCGCCCCTCCGACTCCAGCTCGTGGATGAAACTGATGTTGTTGTGTATTGAGTTGATCGCCGTGAGAGTTTGCTGGACCTGATCCTCTTTGATGATCGTGAAGATATCGTCTACATAACGCACCCATCGATGTGGCAGTTTACCTTCTCTTCTCCTCCAAAAACGCCATAAAAACTTCGCTTAGAAACGGGGAAAGAGGATTTCCCATTGGAGCACCACGTGTTTGCTTAAAAAATTCTCCCCTAAAGGTGAAATAGCTTTCACCCATGCAGATTCTAGCCAGTTTCAAATACATTTTGGCTCGTGCTTTCCATTGTTCTCCTGATCCTTGTATCAGAATCCACTCCTCAAGTAACGTAAGTGCTTCTTTGACCGGAATACTGGGAAAAAGTGCCTTAACGTCAAATGACACTATCGTATCCCCATCTTCCAAAGGTCCCCAGGACAAAACCTTTGAAGTAAATTCTGCCGAATTTGCTACTGATCTGGTAACAAATTTTTTGTCCATGTTATTGAATTCCTTGACTAACCACTTCGCAATTTTCTGAGTGGGAGCGTTTTCTGCTGACACAATTTCACGCATTTCATGGCCTGGCTTGTGAATCTTCGGAAGTCCTATGATCCTTGGCAGCGATGGGTTGGTTACTTTTAAGAATTTCTTGATTTCCTGAATCCATGGTTCACATTCTTTCAGCACTTTTTCCACTCTTTTTATTGACTCAGGAAGCGGATTATTTCGTAGACTGAAGTTTGGTCCCGTATTTATTTTTTCCCGCATTCTATTATCGTAATCGGCCTTGTCCATGATCACTACGGCATTCCCTTTATCCGCTTTCATGTAGTAAACCGGTAGATTTTTGAGCTCCTTGATGATCCTTTTCTCGTCCTGCTTTCCGACCCATCTAGTTTCTTTTCTCAGTGTATCTGCAGTGCTGGCTCTTATCTTTTGTTTTTCCTCTGCCGTCAGTCCATGCATGCTCGAAAGTCTATTGATCCCGGCTTCGATTTCTATGACGGATACCCTACGGATGAAGTCACCAAATTGATAGCCAAACGAACGAAGGAGATCTTCAATAAAAAGTTCACAACGCTAACTGCGGAAGTCGAGCAACGGAAGAGGTTGGTTGTAACGTTTGACTCAAGGACGGAAACAATGAAGAGGGCTATGAAGAACGTAGACATCGACCTAGTTTATACGAGCCGGGCCACAAAAATACAGAACTTGCTTGGATCAACCAAGGACCCCATTCCCAAAATGGAGCGCAGTGGAGTCTACAAGGTATCGTGTACGAAATGTAATGGATGTTACATTGGACAAACGAGGAGATTACTAGTTGTCAGATGGAATGAACACTTAAGGGAAGCAGTCAACAAAAACAAAAAGCAGGATGCAAAAAACTTCAAATCAAAAGTAGCAGAGCATATAGTCCTTGAAAAACATGACATCACTGCGGACAACGTAAGCATGCTGAAAACGGTTACAAACGGATGGAAGCTTGATGTAGCAGAAAGCTTGGAGGTATTCAATCGGAAGACGCAGGACATTTGGAACGGCGACCCAGGTAACGGATACACCTGGCTATTCAAGCTTACAAAATAATGAAGGTAGTTAAGTAGTTATTAAGGAAAAACAAATTTTTGAATGGTAAAGGATCAGGTAATTAGAGATTAAGTAAAAGTATTTTGAGGGATTAGATGTAATTAGAGATTCATATTAATACGTTAATGAGTTTAGTATAAATATTAGGACACTTATAGTTTAGGGAATAGTAGTACTGAGGAAGTTCTCAAGTAGAGAACGAAACAATTGTATACTAAATTTAAAATAAATAGTAGAATTAAAGGGTATATACTTTCTTTCATTTTTTTATAAAAGAAGCGTTTCACTGGTAAATAGGTTACAAGCCAATTACGGCTGCGCAATAAGAACACATAATGTCGATAAAGTCAAAGTCAAAGCGCTTTATTTAATACTAATCGTTATAAATTTTAAAAGAATATAAAGCAAATTCCAAACAATAACAATAAAAAACTTAATGGCCCAAATGGCTCTCTAAATTTATACGTTATCATCAACACATTTCATCAAAAAAAAAAACTATAGCAAATTCAATTCATTAAGATACATATTACATATTTTTAGAATTCAATTGGAAAAAGGAGAAAAAACCAACCAACACAATCCTTAAATTATTTATAATTTAAACACAAGAGTGAAACTTTGATCCTATACCTAATATGTTGTAAATTATTTCTAATAAAATGCAATCAAAAACTTTATCTTATACTAAAAAAAATCTATAACAATGTTCCTAACCTAAGCGTTTAATCTTATCTCTAACGGAATATAGTAAACATAGCATATATCTAACCTATACCTCATTCTTAACACAAATAAACAACGACACTAAATGTAGCAATAATGAGCTGAAACTCAAAAAAATAAATAACGACAAAACCACAAAACTGGAAATAAACACAAATAATTTAGACATTGTCATTCAGCCACCAATACCTGGATTGCGCCGTCTCAATTTGATCAGCTTCAACGAATCTAGCAAATGAGTATCTCCATTGGAATTGTTGGTCTCGTGAACTCAAATTCGAAGGATATTTTACCTTCTTATCGGTGGCCCGTCGATATATGTGATATATGACTGGGACGCCGTCAGAATCAAAAACATATCGATTCATGTCCGAATACACGAATGCTTCTGGAGGAATGAAGCCAGTAGCGAGGCAAGTCGCTATATACCCGTCTGTAGGGTGGAACGGCTGTGAAATCCAAGGGTTTTCACTCACTGTCACAGATCTTGCGATATGATTCCGAAGAAGCTTCAATATGAAGATATCGACTCTTGTCACTTCAGCAGTTTGATAGATTCTTCTACTCAGGCTTTCTGTACAAACCAGTACATGTACGAAGACATTTCCTTTCGAAAACTCTTAATTTTTCCATAGTACTAACACTCTGGTTGTACCAGATCTGATATCCATATGTCAAAACTGGTCCAACCAGGGTCTTGTAACAGATAATTTTGACCTTTTGATCAATGTATTTGGAATGAAAGAGTTTTCGTAGAGCCATGACTACTTTTTGTGCCTTACTGAGCATGATTTTAACATGTTCAGTATAGTACAGATACTGATCGAGATGAACACCGAGGTATCGAACACAGGATTTATGTGGAACTCGTTCTAAACTACCCTCGCCAGCCATGATATGGAAATCTTTCCAATGACGTTTCAGGCCTTGACTGACCCCCTGCAGAGTTGTCCGAATCAAGATTGTTTCACACATTTGCGCATTGATTATCATTAACCAATTGTCAGTGTACAGCTGTACATCATTAAACATTTTTTGAAGATTGCTCTGAACTACTGTAGCTTTTCGGTCTGCCGTATAGATGATCAGATCATCAGCAAACACTACCAATGATCGCGTTGGTGAGACGTTAAAATCAAAGCCGTTCAATAGCTTGCGAATGAAGATTGAGAAGAGCAGAGGCGCAGTAACTGTTCCCTGCTGTAGACCATTCATGACCTTGAAAACGCGCATTGTTGTCAAATTTCCATCAGTTATAACAAACGATTCCCCGTATAACATATTCCACATCATGGCGACAAGGTGTCTGGGGAACTTGTCCTAAAGGAGTTTAAAAATTAGTCCATCTAACCACACCATATCGAAGGCTTTCTCCATATCAATGAGACATGCTCCGACACATTGTCTATCATTTAGTTTCCAACAGATGTCTGCGGTTACTTTCGTTATTGCATGTGTGGTCGAATGCCTGGCACGAAAACCAAATTGGCAATCCGGCATCAACTCATTTTCCTCAATGTGGGCGTTTTATGCTCTGTTGAGGATCACTTCAAACACCTTGCTGATGTTAGGCAGCAAGCTGATTGGGCGATAGATCAGAAATACCTTAGCCTTTTTCCACTCATTTGGGAAATATGAATTGCTCAACATGTCATTGAACAATATGCAATAATTCCTAATAGCAACCTCAGGCAAATGTCGGAGAACTACATTTGGAATACCATCAGTACCACATGATTTCTTGTTGTTTATCCTGTGAAATATGAATCACAAATCTTCATAGCTGACAAAATAATCAATAAGATTCAAGCTTGGTATGAACTCATATGTTAATGTTTCATTGAAATTATGAACTGATTGGCCGTTAACGCTTGATTTGAAGTCGGAAACTTCTGCTTAAACGACCTCTGAAAATGTTTCATTCCCTCTCTCAGGGTTTGGGAGATAAACCAATTCAAAATGTGTTCCAACCAGGGCAAGTTTATTCAATCCTTCACAAATAATCCTGTTTCCATTTCTATTCGGAGTCGTACTATCAATTTCGATACCAGCCCTATCAAGAAGATTTGCCTCATCACTAGCGACTCCAAGATTTGATACTTTCACTCGAGATTCCTTACGGAATAAGTTATTTACTATCGTGAAAACGCCATCTTGGTCCTGTGGGCTAATACCCCTCAGTTTTTCCACCCATTTATTGCTGACCTCACTTCTGAAGTATGAATGGATTAAGTTCCGGATATTCTTCAGGTGTTATTTCAGCAAATTTAACGAGGGATGGTTGTACCTAGTCCAAAAATTGCCGATAAATATTGTTGAAGTGCGTGAGAAGAAGGTTTTTCAATCTTTTCAGCCTTGCGATGGTTGGTGTTTCATATCCTTCCATATTGTTTCAATATTTAATCTTGGGAACTTCTTTCTCGATCGTTTCCAACGTCAGCTTCTCTTACTTAAAATAGAGACCTTTTTCATCGTTAGCTAGATTCCTGCCATTAGGAACCATTGAGCAAGCGTCGCCATCACCAGAAAGAGGATTTTGCTTCTGGTACTCTCAATGAAACTTCTTGAAACTTTTCCCAGTCTGTTTTTTTTTTTGAAATTCAAAAGATGGGTTTCATGTTGAACTGAAATGAGGAAGGCCTCATCACTTTGATGATTGATTTCCATTACGATTGCGTTATGGTCGCTATCATAAGGAAGCACCTGCAGTTTCCGTTGAGGACTATTAAAGTTAAATTCGAGTCTTGCGTCAGCAATGCAAAGGTCCAAATATGAATTTGTCCTAGGGTATGTTGGGAACTCCGACCCATATAGAGTGCAGCTGTATTCAATTTGGTTCTCTGTTATCCACAATTTCAGGAATACACCTCTTGGATTATTCGTGGCGTTCAGCCATGATGCATGTTTGGCGTTCAGGTCACCAGCAAGAATATAATAGCTACGCAGCCTGTTCAATTCGAGTATTTCAAACAAGGAATTGAGCTCCTACTTGAGCTTGAGAACAGTTCCAGCAGTTGCATAGGCAGAGATAACGAAGAGGTTATCCCCGCCGGGCAGTGAGATTTTGATAACGGACACTTCAAGAGATTCAAAGCTTTTGAATTCGAGTTTTTCAATATTCTGGAAACGATAGGGTCTTCGAACCAATATCCCGGTGCCACCTTCCCCATCACCTATTACCCTATCGTTTCTTACGAACTCAAAATCCTTGAATGTCATGGAGTGCCATGAACTGAGGTGGGTTTCGGTGAGAAGCACGATGTCAGGCTTTTGCCTGGCAATGAATTCAAGGAGATAATCACGCCGATGTAAAGTAACAATGGTGTTGCCGTTGATCGAGATGAGATGAATCTTATCCGTGGGATGTGGCTGGATGACAACTTATTTTGAGGCATTTGAAAGCTCTAAACACTGAAAAACAATGTTAATTTTGCATTTAACACACCTATATTTCATGGCGCAATTGGCAGCCGAATGCCCGAATCTATGACGCCTGTAGCACTGGTTGACCTCACTTTTCTGGAGGCGTTCCCACCTTACCACGCGGAAGTTCAAGTACCTTATTTTTTGCAGGGCACTTGAACTGCTTTGCTCGGAAATCTGGACTAAGTAGTGAGACAAGTTTTTGCGCTCCACAATCAATCTCCTTGTTGCAAAGTTTTTAACTGAAATAAATTGTATTTCTGGTGCAACTTCTTGGAGCACCTGAAGGAGATCGACTGTATCCTCACCACAGTCCAGACCCTTCAAGAAAAAGGTTTGGTTTCTTTCGCTTTTTGGGGTGTACGTAAAATGTGGAACATCTCCAGAATTTAATGCACTTTTTATTGCCTGGAAATCAACCAGCGACTTAGTCCTAATTGTCAATTTATCGGCATTGACTTTTTTTATCTCAATATATTTTAGCTTATTTTCGGCTGCCAAAAGCCGAACCATATCTTTGCCCGTTTGCCCAAATACATTGATTGGTGGGACTTTTTCTTTTTTTCCATTAGTCTTAACGGGCGGACCAGCAGACAAACCTTTTGGTTTTTTCTCCCGATTTTTAGTTTTAAGGTATTCTATGAACTCATCATCTAACTTAGAAGTTTTACCTGGATCCTCTTCAATGCTCATCGTATCTTCAAGTCCAGCTAGCGCTGCATAGTAATTTCTGCTGTCGTTTGCGCCACCTGCGCTGAGGACATCCTCTTGATCAGCTTCTTCCTTTGGCTTTTTAGTTTTCTTATCTTCGGTTTTTGAATTTGTTTGTTGGCCTTTCTTGGTTGCTTTGGCTTTGCTGAATGTTAACGTTCCAACAAGTGCTTCTAATGATTTGACTCGAAGCTTGAGCTCTTCATTTTCTTTTTCTATTTTGTCAGCTTTCTCTTTATCTTTGATAAACTTAATTCTTATCGTTAGCTGAACAAATATTATTGACGCATATTTATTTTTAAAATCTTATCTATTTCAAATACATTTCCTAATTGTTAAATAAATATGATAAGTTCAAAATCTTTACGTTTGTTTCACATCTGACTTCAAAGACATTCTTAATCTTTAAATAAACATTATCATTTTAGCATCTTCAATGTTTGTTTCAAATCTTATTTCAAATACATTTCTTAATCTTTAAATAAACCTTACAAAACTATTGATTTCGACCTTTTTGAGTCACACGAGTATGCTAAAATTGTATCGGTTTGTCCGTAGCATCTGATAACAATTTAGTTGTTATCATTTCGTTACGTTGCTGGTTTGTTGACGTAACTACACTCATAGCAGAAGGGCTTTGTACCCAACTTCTCAGAAATGCAGTCACCAGCAACGAGTAAAGTCAAGAAAAATGTCAAAGAGATGTGCACATTTATTCCCAGAAATATTATTGTTATTGACCTTATTTGAAAATTACAAGAAGATCAAATCAAAACTGCAGTGACTGATTTGATGGAAAGTCCATAAAACACCAAAATCATGTGTTATTGTGTGTTATTCCAATGGCTATAACTTCCGTGTATATTATTCGATTTGCATCAAACTTACAAAGTATAAGGACCTTTAATCACACTATTATTAACAAAATTGAGCAAATTTAGCTTTTTTTTCGGGAGTCACTCCCGTATATGGGGAGACCCCCTTAAATACCTTATAAAATTTGTTTGTAGTTGACCTTTGAAGAGAGCACCAGTTTACACTTGCATACAAAATTTGATGTTTCTAGCTTAAGTAGTTTGCGAGCAAAAGTGCTGTATCGCACGCACGGACAGATAGGACGCGATTTTAGTAGGGTTTTGCAAACTAATTTAACAAAACCCTAAAAATGGCACAACAAATTGGATGCGACTGGAATAAATGAGGGCAAACCTTAAAAATCAAATGTCACAAAGTATATCTGACAAAAACAGCGTTGACCAGTGTAATTACTATTTTTATTGAAAATTTATTATTTCTTTAAATTCTGTTCATAAGTGTATTATTCTTCACCGTATAAATTTATTCAAAACAAAGTAAAAAGGTTTCCTTCGATACTCGTGAGAATATAATAACAATGTATCTAAGTACCTACATAAGGAATTGAATAATACTAGTCATGCAAACCCGTGTAGAATTCGTAAAGAGACTGATTCTATGAGTATAACATACATGCAAACTCAATGTTACACTTCATGAATAATGTGGATCTACTCTTTGATCCATTGTAAGTACCTTTCAAATTCAATTTCATAGAGCAATATTTTTCAAGATATGAATGCCATATATACGTCATATGCCCTGACATTTGTTTCAACCTGTTTCCTGTAAGTGTAGAGTGTTATATTAATATATATACCTTCAACAGAGCTTAACGCAGCATGAGGTAGTAGTGATTCTATCCACGCGGAAATTTACGAGAATTCAAAAATGGAATGGGAGTTTTTTGTGTTACATAGGATAGTGAACTTTATTTATTTTATGTAGAGATGTAAGTTGGGACATGTTAGGATTTTGAATATGATATTACTTTTGTCTTTTTATGAATAAATGCGTGTGTTTCGCCTTTGAGTTCAATGTTTCTTCTCAAACTGAAGAGAATCTTTATTTGAAAGGTGAAAAAATTTGATGTAAAAGTACTTTACCAATTTTAAAGAGGTATGGAATTGTATTTAACTCGAGAACAAGATATGTAGACAGAACTACGCTCATGTTAAAAGGGTTTTTTACTTAACCTACGATATGCAGTCAGCAATAATAACTAAATAAAGAAAAGTTTTAACGGCATCTACTACAAATATTGTCTTTACAAGAAAAACCATTGTGAATTCATAAAGGGTTTTCCAATAGTAGGTGTTATTTTGAATAGCCCGCTGTTTTGGTTGATGGCACTTTTGAAGCTGTCATTTTTTGACATTTAACAAGTAAAAACTACGGCATTAATAAAAATGGGACAATACACGCTTGAACAACGCATTGAAATTATTAAAATGCACTATAAAATGCTGAAAATTTGACAGAGGTTTGGGTCATCGTGAAGCACCTTGTCGGACCGCAATACAGAAATTGGTGGAAAAATTCGAGCTGTTGGGACAATTTAGTGATGTCAAGAATAAAACCCGTGCACGTCACTTAAGAGCAGCCCAGAATATTGCTGCTGTAGCCGAAAGTGTTGTGGCAAACCCAGGTTTATCCATTCCTCGTCGTTTTTTTTGGAATTAGGCATTCCATAAACGTCATTACACCGTATTTTGCATAAAGATTTGGGTCTTAAGGCTTATGAAGTTCAGTTAACACAAGAACTCAAGCCCTTCGATCATCAACGACGTCGTGTTTTTGCTGATTGGGTCCTTGAAATGCATGAGAATGATCCGGAATCCTATCGAAAAATCATCTTCAGTGATGAGGCCCATTTCCACCTCGGGGGCTTCGTCAACAAGCAGAATTGTCGCATCTGGGGCTCGAAAAACCCAAGAGTTATTGTTGAAAAGCCTCTTTATCCTCAACGTGTGGCTGTTTGGTGCGATTTATGGTCCGGTGGAGTCATTGGACCTATCGAGAGTTGATTAATGATTTTTCATTCCCGGAATTGGACGATACTGATTTGGACAACGTTTACTTTCAACAAGACGGCTCTACGTGCCGCACAGGTAACGAAACCATTGATATTTTACAGGAAAAGTTTCCGGACCGTGTTATCTCTCGATGAGGTGATCACAATTGTGTACCGAGATCTTGTGATTTAACACCTTGTGACTTCTTCCTTTGGAGCCACGTGAAATCGAAGATCTATGCCAACAGCTCAGCGTCGATTCAAGACCTCAAAGATGGAATACGTGAAGCTATCGAGGATATAGGGCAGCCACTTTGCGGTTTCATCTTTCATGAAAAGATATGGTCCTGTAAGCGTAGTCATTTAACCTGATGTTACTTTTCACTGTTAACGGCATACCTTCTTTTTTATAATGAAATAAACATCCTATCGTATATATAGAAAATTGGTATTTTTCTTCTTATATTAAAATAACACCTCTTATTGGGAACCCTGTACTTGTTTGTGAAAGGCAGTGAAGCTATAAGTTAAGCTGATGGGCGTATACAGGAATTTCGATATACGAGGGTGGTTCAAATATGATGAAGATTAACACTGTGCGGCATAGTTTTCGTCAGTAGTGCATATTTCACGGGCGTGCTACGGCCATAAGTCAGCGCCACCTGCCGTTCGCCGTTACGCAATGTATTGTCATTCTTTTTTTAGTGTAGGAAGGCATTAAAAAACAGAAATTTTTCTGCTTTTCGAAATCAGTTCGGAAGTAAGTGCCTGAGTAGGCTTACTGTACTTAAATGGGCCAAAGCATTCAAGTATGGTCGCGGAATCGGCGAGAATGAGCCGCATGATTGTCGACCGCAAACCAGCATCACAACAGACAATATTTGTCGCGTAGAACAACTCATTTTGGAAGACAGTAGGATAAATGCACGAGACATTTCGGTTGAACTCAGCATCAGTATTGGTAGCGTAAAGTCTATCATTCATGAACACCTTTAATATCGCAATATAACGCTTGAAACGGGGGAGCATTCCAGCACGAAGTGCGGTTCTTCTCCAGGATAACGCGTGCCCACATACTGCGCATCTCACGCTCGATACAATATCAGAATTAGGTTTGGAGGTAATGAAATACAATCCTCCCCCCTAAAGTCCGGATTTATTACCCTGGGACTTGCGACTACCACATGTTTGGACCAATGAAAGAAGCCCTCGAAAGATTCAACACAAATGACGAGGTAGACGAGTTTGTGCGCATATGGCTGTCCAAGTTGCCCAAGGAATTCTTTGATATCGGCATCAAAAAGTTCCCGGAAAGTTACACAAAATGCGTAACTTATAAGAAGAAGTACCAAGAAAAACTGGAAATTTTACCGAAAGTAAATAAACGTGTCAGAATTTGTCTCAATCATATTTGAGCCCTTCTCGTAGTATAAATTGTCTTATTTCTGTAGCTAAAAGTTTGGCGAAATCAAGTTTTAAAATTTTCTGTTAAACTCAAGTCGGTCACCGTTGAATTTCCATTGCTTCAAGTCCATTAGTTTTGTGAAGCGAGGTTCTTTTTAGCCCACCCAAGGTATTGCTGACACGGTGGTGGCGGCCACTATTAGGGTTTCTTTCATGATCACGGTAACCCTTACGCCTACGACTTGACTTGGGCTTCTTTCTGTTGCTCAAACCTAAGTTATACTATCATGTATACATTGCTCTCGTTAGTTTGATAACTGGCCATGAATTATTCACAATCTACCTTGGATACTGGGCAAGTAGCTGTAATGCGAGTGTGGTCTTTGTTGAATGCCTTGTGCAACTCTTCTAACTGAGTTGGCCATACTTGCAGATCACTTACTGTGGTGACTTACAGGGTGCTCAGAATTTGTTTGGCTTCGCCCTCCATTGACTCAAGCCTCGAGCACTGAGTGGCAATTTTGAGCATAAAAAAACTTTTAGAAAAAAAAAGAAAACTAACTTCAAAGTTCCCTTAAAAAGATGAAATAAGTTTTATGGAAGTGGTCCATTATCAGTTTTCTCCGCTTCTTTTGTGATGATGCACTTGTTGGAATTTTAAAGTTGAAATGGGAAAATTGATTTGGCACTGCTCCCATAAAATTCATTTAATCCTTTTAAGGGCATTTTGAAGTCGGTTTTCTTTTTTTTTCTAAAAGCTTTTTTATTTCATCCTTTTTAAGTGGCATATTTTGACATTTCAAATTTTTTCAAAATAAGTTTCTTGAAAACCATGTAAATTAAAATATAATTTTTAGACTGCAATGCAAAACTCACTACTGCTAAAATCTGCAACGTTCATAGCAATCGAATTTCATTCTGACACATTTTAGGAGAAGATCTCATCAACGTCTATCTTGATTTCAGGTTACACAAATATCCAATATCAATTGTGGCTTTAAGAATTTTGATAAAAGGACTTGACCCTGAAGAGTTTTTTTATCGTTCAACTTTTTCCGACTTTTGAGCGGTTGCCATTTTCTTTCAAATGGTTCGACTTTGGATTTTATATTGTAAGTTTTATGACACACTTGAATGGGTCTTTGTACCAATTTTGGTCAGAACAGATCACGGGTTTTTATCTAAAACAGCCTCTATATTATTTTCGCTTAACCAATTCATTTGATTAACGAAACTAGTCGAAATATTTAATTTCTGACAATTTGGCAAAGTTTCGACCTTCGGGCACAAATTTCGTTATATCCTATTATACAGTAGTGGAAAAGCTAATAGAAACAAGGTCGTTCCGTGGTATTAAATTTATTTGCGGGCAGATACGTATAAAGCATATACTGGTCGATATATTATAATGTATTGCAAATATTCAACTTAAAATTTTTATATAAAATATAATGAATGGTGAAAAAATAGTTTTTGCTTTTTCTATCGATTTGAGCCTGGAAAAAATAATAGAAACAAAATTAAAACATGTTTTCATTTTGAAAAAGTTAGAATATATTATGTTCTTTTAATATTTTGCCGTCGATCCTTTGTTTCTTATTATTGCTGCACGTCTTCGTCCTATAGAATACACCAACTTCACACACGTTTCAGCAGAAACAGAGTACCACACAAGTTGAATGATTGACCGTAATTGTTTCTTATTTTGTGACCCTTTCTTGCGCTGCCCATAAGTGTTCTATGGAACTAGGATTGTGACATTATGACGACCACTCAATATCTACTACCTTATTATGCCTTAGCCACTCTTTTACTAGTTTTCAAGAGTGCTTAGGGCCATTGTTCTGCATAAACTCCCACTTCAGTGGCATCTCCTCTTCAGCAAATAGGCGCATTATTGTGTTTAAGATGTCTATGGAAATGACTACACACATTTTGTCCTCTATCCAAAAAAATTGGAATAACCCCAGAAGCCGAAAAGCATCTCCAGACCAAATGTTACCTCCAGCATGTTTATTTATGTTCTTAGTGTATTCGGAATCGAATTTGGCGTTCTTCAGAAGTGTCACGTACATTTTCACATCAGAACTAAACAAATTAATTTTGGTTTCATATCACCATAGGATGTTGCTCCATTTTTGCGATGCAGGTATAGTATTTGTGTTCTAAGTTCAATACTATTTTGAATATTTAGTTTGGTTAAATATGCAATCTTTTTGGGGTATCTGCCAAAAAATATTGCTTCCGTCAACCGATATCTTATGGTACAGCTTGTGGTTGATGCGTCATCTACCTTTGCAGGCCTATTTGGAGAAGCAAATGGATTTCTTTTGATGTGTCACACCAGTAATGTGTCGAATCCGGGTAATGTTTTTCATTTTTAGGGTCTTGTAAAATAATTTTACAAAACCCTACTGAAATCGCATCCTGTCTGTCCGTCTGTCCGTCCGTCCGTCTGTCTGTCCGTCCGTCCGTCCGTGTGTCACAGCATTTTTTCTCGGAAACTTCTTCAGCTAGAAACATCAAATTTGTATGTAGGTGTAAAGTGGTGCTCTCTTCAAAGTTCAACTACAAAAAAAATTTTATAAGGTATTTAAGGGGGGTCTCCCCATATAGGGGAGTGACCCTCCGAAAAAAAAATTCATTGAAGGTATGGATATGGGTATCAAATGAAAGGTCTTGACGAGGTCTTTCCAAAACAGGTCTTAGTTTGGAAAAGTTTGCTTCGAGGGGCGCACGGGGAGGGGAAATACACGAAAAAATTGTTTCCCCCCCTCGCGATTGGACACCTGTGATCCGAAAAATCTAAAAAAAATCAAGAATGTAGGCCTTGATGAGTACAACAATAACAAATACGTGAGAAGTCGTAATTCACTCAACTTTGTTAGTAATAGTATGATTTATTGATTTTATGTTTTCTTGAATAAAATCTTAACAGTACCCTTAAATTCAATAAAATTCAGTACACAAATGACTATTTATAAAATCAATCTACCCTGAAAATTTCATAAAGATTAAATTATATTTAGCGAAGTTATAACGGTTTGAATTTTCCTGTATTACTATGGAACAATATGCGCTGCATATATTGCTATGGAACAACATGCGCTTGTTACCGACTCAGACACTAAAGCTTTGCTAGGATTTGCAATAGGTGTCATGTATATCTTTGAGAATCGGTTCAGCTAGTGGTATCGGTAATCGTAAAACAAAATAGTGGTTGCTTTAAATGCGAAGATTGAATAATTTTGAGTTATTTTTTCCCAACTTCAACGTTTAAGGTGCATGCTTTGAGCACTTGATTCAATTTAATGAATGACTGAAGATGAGTACCCACAATTAATACTCATAAGTGAAACAAGTCAAGGAGGCGGGAGAGAACTCCTAGCAAAAGGGCTTTGTAACCATTCTAGGATTCGAAAAAATTGGCCATTAATCCATGATAACAGTACAGGGCAATGGCCCCTTAAAATAAAAATTCATCAAACGTAGCCGACATGAGTATGAAATGAAAGTTTTCATGGGAGCTTTTCAAAACAGTTCTTAAACTGTCAGTTTTTGCTTCAGTGGTGGCACAGGGGGGAAATACATGAAAAATGTGTTTCCTCCCTCGCGAATGGATATCTGAAATAACTATCATGGGAGATATTTATGAGTATAACAATAACAAAAACCTCAGAAGTCGAAATTCGTTCAACTTTATTAATAATAGTATGATCTTCGAATTTCATATTTTCTCCAATAAAATCGTCTTTGACATGGCTCTTGATTTTATTCGATCTGGTGACTGCATTTTGTAAATTGAATGCAAAACCCTTCTGACATGAGCGTAGGTCTGTTCACCCAGCTTGTTTCCCCTAGTTGCCGTTGTGGGGCGAAAATTGATAGCTGTGTACAGTTTTTTATTTGAACACTTGGTAGTTTTGGGTATCTCATCCATTATTTTTTCCATCTTTTTGCACGTTTCTAATTAATCTGCGGTCAGTATTCATACAATGAACTGCAGATCCATTTTAGCAAAAGCCTCCTGGAAAACGAAAATTCGGAGTGGCCTTCATTGTGGATAGGGAGTTCAAATTATTGATTTTAAGGCAATTGATGAACGGTTGTGTGCGATCCGTTTAAAAGCGGAATTCTTCAAAATGTGGCTGATAGATGTGAACGCCCCCCCCCCCCCCTTGAAGAAAAGGACAAAGAAACGAAGGAAACGTTCTACAAACATCTGAAAATAGTAGTCAACCCATCGCCGACAAATGACGCACAAATTACTTTGGGCTATTTCAATGCTAAGCTTGGCAAAAGGCTATCTCATTTGAGAATAACTGGAGGACATAGTCTCCACGATGAAACAAATGACAACGGCCAGCGGCTGATTGACTTTGCGTATAGCAAAAATTTAGTCATACAACATCGGCGCGTATATAAAATTACCTAGGTATCATTGGATGGAAAGGCATAAAACCAAATCGACCATATTCTGATCCAGCAACGTTAGGCTCCGAGCATACTTGACGTCTGTACATACCGAGGAGCCAATTGTAACTCAGATCGTTACTTGATCAAGTTAACCTATCGATGTCGTTTGTCAAAGGCGTATTCGGCGAAGACCTGCCCGCAACAAAAATTTTGACATCGAAAACCTCCGAAGGCGTCCGTGGCGAAAAAATTCACGGAGACCCTCGACGACCAGCTAGCTCCCATCACATCATATACGTAATTGAAAACAAACACCAACCTATAGGCGGAAGTGAAATCGGCAGTTAAGACCGTGGCAGAAGAGATGATCGGATTTGCAGCCCAGTGCAAAAAAAAGATTAATTCGGTGATGAGTGCAATATACGTTAGACAAAAAGAATCAGATGTAAAAGCAATACACACCTGAATTATATATATATATATATATATATATATATATATATATATATATATATATATATATATATATATATATATATATATATAAATATATATATATATATATATATATATATATATATATATATTTATATATATATATATATATTTATATATATATTCTATTATGTTTATATATATATTGTCGCGTGTGATGGCTCGTGGCCAATAATTTCAATGTTTCGGGAAAGTGAAAACGCAGTGTCTTTTAAGTTAAGTTAAAAGAGTTTATTTACTAAAAATGCACAATCATCAATTTCACTATTTTACAATTTTTCTTTGTCTATAAATTTTTACTTCGTGTCTATCACTTCACAATCACTTTAAAATCACTTCCCTTATCAATCAGTCAATATCGCTTTTTAATCCACTCTCCACACCATCGCAGTTTTACTATCGTGGTTTTTACTATCGTGGTTGTAATGCCTCCCCCCATTCATTCAGCTCGCCTTTATATAGGGTCTCTAGTCATTCAATCCATTTCTCTTACATTGGCATATTAACGGGAATATTCGAGCAGCTTAATGAATAGGCAGTGACGTCACTTTCAGATGTTGATCACGCTTGGCGGGTTTTTGAGTACATTCGTTTGTTGATGTTCTTAATGGTTGTGAAAACAATTGCGACCAGTAGCTCGCAGAATTATTTGTACACGTAACAATATATATATATATATATATATATATATATATATATATATATATATATATATATAGATATATATATATATATATATATATATATATATATATATATATATATATATATATATATATATATATATTTATATATATATATATATATATATATATATATATATATATATATATATATATTTATATATATATTTATATATATATATATATATATACATATATATATATATATATATATATATATATATATATATATATATATAATATATTTTTATATATAAATATATATATAAATATATATATATATATATATATATATATATATATATATATATGTATATATATATATAGTGACTCCCAAAATGATCCGCACAAGTAAGAAATGTTCCTTCTTTTTCAATTTATGCTACAATCCATGACACAAAAAGAAAAAGGAATTATTATTAATTGAACAAAACATCAGCTCGATAATTTTACTCAAAAAAATAGAAAATGTACCGCAAAATTAGAAGTAAAACGAAGGATTTAAAAAGAAGCACAAAAATATGACGCCCCAAGAAGATCCGCACAACAAGGAAACTTGGACAAACATGTGCATTTTTATGTAAAAAGAACACATTTGAGTGACCTCTTTATAGCATATCGCCTTCAGTGATAAAGTCGTAATAGATCTGGCAGATCATATCTAATATTGATCACAAACCGTGTGTTGTTCGTAGCTTAAAAAAACGTTGTCCTTTTTAGATTAAAATGGGCCAATACATGTCTCCAGAGAAGATCTAGCTGGTGGTTTCTAACCATATGGAAGGTTAAAAATGTGGCAGAAATATGTTTGAGCCTCAACATGAAACGTAGAAGTGTTTACGACATTCTCCGGAGATATAAAAAGGAAGACGGAATAGACTTGAAGCATAGTCCTGGTCATCCAAAGGTTCTACCGACGCTTGAAGAACGCTCTATCGTCCGGAAAATGAAAAAAATCCAAAACTGAGTGCGCCAAAAATTGTGAGTGAAGTGTTCACAGAATTTAAGAAAAAAGTAGGATGTGAAATAGTTCGACGAGTTTTGAGAAATGCTCAATAGAATGGACGTGTTACACGGAAGAAACCATTCATCAGCGAAGTGAATAGAAAAAAGCGTATAAATTTCGCTAAAGAATTTATATTGAAGGAAGTCAATTATTAGGAGGATGTGATTTTTGCCGATGAAAGCAAATTCAATGGACGTGTTATGGTGTGGCGCAAGCCCAATGAAGAATTGAGTCCAATTGACCTCAGGCCTACAGTGAAACACGGAGGTGGCAGTTTGATGGTTTGGGGATGCGTATCTACTCGTGGTGTTGGCAAATTCGTATTTATAGATGGTGCCATGGATTCCCGTCGATATTTAGCCATTTTGAAGGGAAATTTGCGAAAATTCGCTGCTGAAATGGGCATTTTGGATTTGTTCAAATATTACGAAGACAATGATCCCAAACATAAGGCACGCATTGTTCAAGAATGGCAGCTGTATAATTGTCTAAAAGTGGTTCATCCTTCTCCTCAGTCACCGAATTGTAATCCCATTGAAAATCTCTGGGATGAATTGGACCGTAGAGTTCATAGCACGCCGATTCGTTCAAAAACGGAGCTCGAGAAAAGGCTTCGCGAAGAATGGGTGAAAATGGATGTGGAATACCTGCGGAAAATCATCTCCAGTATACCAAATCGATTAAAATGTGTCATTGAACAAAACGGACACGCAACAAAATACTAGCTTACTAAAATTTTTGTTTATTTTTACAATTTCGCTCTTGTGCGGATCTTTTTGAGGGATGAAATTTTCAGTTTTTCCATGGAATTTCCTTTTTTTTGTAGATTTAAAGTGAGAAACTATTTTATTTATGTGATCTGTAAGACTGTTATGTTCTGCTCATAATAAAATATTTAAAAAAATTTTTTTAATTGCCTTATAAAATGAGAAAGGAGGAAAATTTCTTACGGGTGCGGATCTTTTTAGGAGTCACTGTATATACAGTTAGACAAAAAAGTCTCCGTACGGTGCTTATTTTTCTGTACAAGTAAGAATACCGTTCAGATATATCAATATTTTTTTTATTTTAGTATTTAATATGTTTTCTTTAAACTTATAATTACAAGATACAACAAAAAAATAAAAACTTATCCATTCCTTTTGATATAGTAGTTCAAACTGGAAAATTTATCAACATTTAAAAAGTCTCCGTACGATATTACATCTTAATAAAATTATACGAAAAATGAATTTTGTAAAAATTTTTTAGTACTTAGTATGATTCCCCTTAGCTTTAATGACTGCTGTCAATCGTCTGGGCATTGAAGGGACTAGTTTGGATGTTGTTTCGGGTCCTATAGGGTTCCATTCTTCCTGGAGTTTAGCTTTAAGCTATTGCCTGTTTTTTAATGCGTGTTTGCGTACTCTACGCTGCAATTTATCCCACAAATGTTCTATTGGTTTTAAGTCGGGTGATTGTGGTGGACTGTGTAGTTGCTTGGGTACATTATATAGTAGCCATTCCTTAAAAATCATTGATGTATGCTTAGGATCGTTGTCTTGTTGGAAAATGAAATCACTTACCATGCCTAAGGCTGATATGCTTTCGCCCAAACTCATTCTAAGAATGTTTAGGTAATCCCACCGGTCCATTGTGCTCTCAATGAAGTGCAATTTCCTAACTCCTGAAGCTGTCATACACCCCCAAACCATTACATTACCACCGCCATGCTTGACTGTTGGAATTAGATTTTTGCAATTGAATTCCTCATTTGCTTTGCGCCAAACTTTTCCCTTGCCATCTGATCCAAATATGTTGAATTTAATCTCATCGGAAAATACAACTCGATTCCAGAAATAAGCGTCCTTATTTTGGTGCATTTTCGCAAAGTCGAATCTCTTCCTACGATTAAGTTTTGAGGCCAATGGCTTTCGAACATGGAAATTATTTTCCCGTAGAACATTTCTAATGGTTGAATCACTTATGGTTAAATTAAAGCCTTTTCTGACCTCGTCTGCTATTTTACATGCGCTGGTTCTAGGATTATCTTTTATTTTTCTTACTATTGACCACCGCGCTATATCGCTTAAACTTTTTGGCCGTTCCGATTTCTCCATATTGCTTAATAACATATTGGACACTTGACTTAGGTCTACCAATTACTTTCGAAATTTTACCCATCGACTTGCCTTCGCAATAAAGCTTTATGATCAATTTCCTCGTACCTACACAAATTTCTTTACTCATGGCGGAATATTGGATTTTCTAAAGTTGATACAAACATGCATGCGGCTGAAACTATACTAGCTGTACTCCAGGAAAAATGCAAAGCTTTGTTTAAAAAAAAGCTTTGTTTAAAAAATTTCGTACGGAGACTTTTTTGATATAAAATTTTGTAAGATTCACTAAATTGTATTACTATATATTGAGAAATGGATAAATTCCTGCATATATCCCTGAAATTTGTTACAAAAGAGCTGTAGAAAACATTGCAATCATTAAAGTAAAAAAATATTGAATAACATGAGAGATGTTCATAAAAAACAAGAAAAAGTAGTGTCGTGCGGAGACTTTGTTGTCTAACTATATATATATATATATATATATATATATATATATATATATATATATATATTGTATATATATATATATATATACATATATATATATATATATATATATATATATATATACATATACATATATATATATATATATATATATATATATATATATATATATATATATATATATATATATATATATATATATATATATATATATATATATATATATATATATATATATAAAGGCTTATCCATTTTACGCTTGGGAAAGTGAAGCTAAAGAAAACACATAAAATATTCAGATGCAAACAAAATTTTTTATTCAATATAAAGATTGAACCTTGTCATAATACGTGAACCACAACATCATTCAAATGTCCTCCACTGGACCTCTTACAGGCCTCAATCCTTTTGAGGTAATTTTCAATGACTTTTCAGCACATCTCCGGCAATATCTCGGCCATAACGAATATTGGTTTTCAATTGCTCTAGATTTTGAGGATTGTTCACGTAAACACGATCTTTTGCATAGCCTCATACAAAGAAATCCAAAGGTGTTAGGTCGCAGGATCTTGCGGGCCAATTGACATCTTTCAATCTCTAAATTAAGCGTCCTGGAAATTTCTCTTGGAAAAGTGCTCGATTAACCTTGTTGTTTCGCTTGTGGCTCCGTCCTGTTGGAACCACATGTTCTCCAGATCATAATCTTCAATTTCTCTACAAAAATAATCGGTTAACATCCGTCTATAGCGGTCAGAATTGACTATAATGGCTATTCCTTGATCGTTTTCAAAAAATACGGGCCAATAACACCACCAGACCATAATGCACACCAAACGGTCACTTTTTCCGGATGCAAAGGCCTTTTTGCGACCACCTGAGGATTTTGAGAGCTACATATGCGGCAATTCTGTTTATTTACGAAACAACTAAGCGAAAAATGAGCTTCATCACTAAAGAACATTTTGTTCGAAAAATCGTTATCAATGGCTTGTTGTTCAATCACCCAATTCGCATACATTCTGCATTGTGTATGGTCTTGAGGCTTAAGTTCTTGAGTGAGTTGGATTTTGTACGGATGGAGATGCAAATAAGACAAGCCCAAATGTTAAGCACGTCGAAGAATCGACAAATTCGGGTCTTCCTCCACACTTTGAGCAACGACAGCGATATTTTCAGCAGAACGAATGTTGTCATGATACACAGGCCTTGCAATATCAATAACCGATCCAGTCTCTTCAAATTTTCACACTGTGTTCGAAATTGTTTGCTATGTAGGTCGATTATGTCGACCGCAATCGGCTCGTAAAGCCCAAAATGTTGATACAGCTGAATCGCCATTTTTAATGAAATTTAATAATTTTAACTCGTTTCCGACTGTTAAACGATCCATATTTCTAAAATGGCGATCCTTCAGCTAAAAAAGCACGTCTTGGATGACATTTAGTTTTGACAGATGTCAAATGGCAGGGTTATACTTTCCCAACCACGAAATGGTTAACCCTGTATACATACATGCAACAACAAAGTGAACTCCGCAATCAATCTCAAGAAATTTACTTAAAAAAAACCTTCATAAGCGCACAACTCGTTTACGTTTATTCAATACCCATCGCCTCTATTCTACGTCTAGTACTCGTTGCGTGTAGACGTGTTTTGAATCGCTCCTGTCATTAATTTTAAAAATTAATTAATTTTTCACAAAAGTCAGTTTCAAATAATTGAATTAATTTTGTACGAGTCAGTCAAAAGCAAGTTTTGATTTTATTGGGGAAGAATTAATCGTTGAAGGCATCGACCAACCATACTAATAAATCAAGAAAAGGCAACAAACCAAAGACAACTCGGGACTGCTGTATGGAGGAGCCCGACGGCTTCCCTCCGTTGGGGGGCCCCGGGGAGAGTGACAGTGTGAAATTGGCAAGTGTCAACAAGCGGAGACACACGAGCGCCCAGGATACCGCAGATGCCGGTCGTAAAACACAAGTGCTCGAGGATAGACAGGAGGTGTGTCGCCTTCGAAGTGAAATCGAAGAGTTAAAGGCAAGAATTCAAACGTACGAAGATATGTTCAAGACGGCAAAAAAAGTTCAAGAGAGTGATCCGATACGAAAAATCGAAAAACAGAAGAAAGCTGCAAATCCAATAATCACTGAAGAAGTATTAAGTGCTGGTGGCACCAACGAAAGCCAGAACTACTTTGCAGCGCTGGATGGACTCCAGCAGGATATGGAGGTAGACGAAGGTAATAAAGATGATAATTTTATCTTATATTTAAAAAATGAAGATAATGAAATTAGAAATAGGGAGAAGAAACCAGCCCGTAGTTCTGCTGGTCCTCCTCAAAAAGTAGCCAAGAATACCGAGAAAGTTCCGCCAATTAATGTCTTCGGTCAAAGCGGAAACGACATGGTTCAGCTGTTGGCAGCCGAAAACAAGTTGACAAACTTCGAAATCAAACGAATAAATTCTGAGAAGCTGTCAATTAGAACGAAATCACTGGTTGATTTCAAATCAGCGAAAAATGCTTTGAATTCTAGGGAGGTTCCGCACTTCACTTATACCCTCAAAAGCGAGAAGAACCAGACGTTCTTGCTGAAGGGCTTGGATTGCGGAGAAGATACTGTCGAACTTCTTCAGGTTCTCAAGGAAACAGCACCACAAACCGAGTTTATCTCGGTTAAAACATTCGCGACAAGAAGGTCGACGGTAGAAAAAAAAAATTTAACACTTTATTTGGTACAAATAACAAATAAGAGCAGTCCAAGCGCTCTTCAGCAAATCAGATATTTAAATTTTCGATTGGTGAAGCGGAAACGCCTCCAGGAACGAGAAATCAACTAGTGCTATCGCTGCCAATGATTTGAGCATTCGGCTGCCAACTGCACCATGCATTACCGATGCGTTAAATGCAAAGTAGTGCATGCTCCCGGTGAGTGCAAATTGGCTCAGACGGAGCCAAAAGAGAAATTATATTGCGTGAACTGCGGTGTTTTTGATCACCCGGCATCATATCGAGGATGCTCCCGATATCAGGATGCAAGATTGAAATCTGCCCCAAAGCAAACACAAATACACCGCAGTGTCTTAGCTCCGAACTTTGTCAAGCCCGGAGTATCATTTGCACAAGCCGCTAGAGGACCAGCAGAAAATGCGGAAAAAAGTGTAAATAATGTAAGTGGCAATAATGAGCTGCTTCTCAAAATTTTACAGCAATTAAATTCTTTATCGGAAAGAATCGATAAGCAAGATACAAAAATTAATCTTGTTTTTCATCGTCTAGGGGTTTCAAATGCCTCAAAATAATTTGTGATCCAGTCACATTCCCATTGATAGAATTCGCCTCATTTCGATCAACGTCAACTCCATTTTTACTATACATCGGCGTGATTATCTCCTTGAATTCATTGCCAGACAAAAGCCTGACATCGTGCTTCTAACCGAAACCCACCTCAATTCATGGCACTCCATGACATTCAAGGATTTTGAGTTCGTAAGAAACGATACGGTAATAGGTGATGGGGGAGTTGGCACTGGGATATTGGTTCAAAGACCCTATCGTTTCCAAAATATTGAAAAAGTTGAATTCAAAAGCTTTGAATCTCTTGAAGTGTCCGTTATCAAAATCTCACTGCCAGGTGGGGATAACCTCTTCGTTATCTCTGCCTATGCAACTGGTGGAACTGTTCTCAAGCTCAAGGAGGAACTCAATTCCTTGATTGAAATACTCGAATTGAACAGGCTGCATAACTATTTAATTCTTACTGGTGATCTGAACGCCAAGCATACATCATGGCTGAACGCCACCAATAATCCAAGAGGTGTTTTCCTGAAATCGTGGATAACAGAGAACCAAATTGAATACAGGTGCAATCTATATGGGTCGGAGTTCCCAACATACTCTAAGACAAATTCATATTTGGACCTTTGCATTGCTGACGCAAGACTCGAATTCAACTTTAATAGTCCTCAACGGAAACTGCAGGTACTTCCTTATGAGAGCGACCATAATGCAATCGTAATGGAAATTAATCATCACAGGGATGATTTCTTCCTCATTCCAGTTCAACACGAAAATCATCGGTTAAATTTGAAAAAAACAGACTAGGGAAAATTTCAAAAGAAGTTTAATCGGGAGTACCAGAAGTAAAGTCCCCCTTCTGATGGTAGCAACTCTTGCTCAATGGCTTCCAATGACAGGAATCTAACTAACGATGAAATAGATGTCTATTTGTCGAAGTTAGAGAAGCTGACGTTGGAAACGATTGAGAAAGTAGTTCCCAAGATTAAACATCGAAACAATATGGAAGGATATGAAACACCAACCATCGCAAGGTTGAAAAGATTGAAAAGCCTTCTTCTCACACGCGTCAACAATATTTATCGACGATTTTTGGACTACAACCATCCCTCATTGTCTTTGTTGAAATTACATCTGAGGAATGTCCGGAACTCAATCCGGTCATACTTCAGGAGTGAGGCAATCAATGGGCGGAAAAATTGAGGGGTATTAGCCCACAGGACCCAGACGGCGTGTTCACAAAAGTGAATAGCCTTTTCCGCAAGAAGTCTCGAGTGAAGGTATCGAATCTTGAAGTCACTAGTGATGAGATAAATCTTCTCGGTAAGGCTGGTATTGAAACTGATAGTACGACTCCGGATAGAAATGGAAACAGGATTATTTGTGAAGGATTGGATAAACTTGCCCTGATTGGAACACATTTTGAATTGGTTCATCTACCAAACCCTGAGAGAGGGAACGAAATTTTTTCAGAGGTCGTTGAAGCAAAAGTTTCCAACTTCAAATCAAGCCTGAACGGCCAATCAATTCTTCATTTCAATGAAGCATTAACATCTGACCTCATGCCGAGCTTGAATCTTATTGATTATTTTGTCAGCTATGAAGACTTATGTTTCATATTTCGCAAGATAAACAACAAGAAATCATGTGGTACTGATGGTATTCCAAATGTAGTTCTCCGACATTTGCCTGAGGTTGCTATTAGGAACTATTGCATATTGTTCAACAACATGTTGAGCAATTCATAATTCCCAAATGAGTGGAAAAAAGCTAAGGTATTTCCGATCTTGAAGAAAGGAAAAGAATCTTCATGCCCGAAAAGCTACCGCCCAGTCAGCTTGCTGCCTAACATCAGCAAAGCGTTTGAAGTGTTACTCAACAGAGCATTAAACGCCCACATTGAGGAAAATGAGTTGATGCCGAATTGCCAATTTGGTTTTCGTGCCAGGCATTCGACCATACATGCGATAACGAAAGTAACCTCAGACATCAGACTAAATGATAGACAATGTGTTGGAGCATGTCTCATTGATATGGAGAAAGCCTTTGATACGGTATGGTTAGATGGACTAATTTTTAAACTCCTTCAGGACAAGTTCCCCAGACACCTTGTCGCCATGATGTGGAATATGTTATACGGGAAATCGTTTGTTGTAACTGATGGAAATCTGACAACAATGCGCGAGTTCAAGGTCTTGAATGGTCTACAGCAGGGAACAGTTACTGCGTCTCTGCTCTTTTAAATCTTCATTCGCAAGCTATTGAACGGCTTTGATTTTAACGTCTCGCCAACGCGATCATTGGTAGCGTTTGCTGATGATCTGATCATCTATACGGCAGACCGAAAAGCTACAATAGTTCAGAGCAATCTCCAAAAAATGTTCAATGATGACAATTGGCCAATGAAAATCAATGTGCAGAAGTGTGAAACAATCTTGTTTCGGACAACGCTGCAGGGGGTCAGTCAAGACCTGAAACTTAATTGGAAAGATTTCCACATCATGGCTGGTGAGGGTAGTCTTGAACGGGTTCCACATAAATCCTGTGCTCGATACCTCGGTGTTCATCTCGATCAGTATCTGTACTATACTGAACATGTGAAAATCATGCTCAGTAAGGCACTTAAAGTAGTCATGGCCCTTCGAAAGCTCTTTCATTCCAGATACATTGATCAAAAGGTCAAAATTATCTGTTACAAGACACTGGTTAGACCAGTTTTGACATATGGATGTCAGATCTGGTACAACCAGAGTGTTAGTACTATGGAAAAATTAAGAGTTTTCGAAAGGAAATATCTTCGTGCATGTACTGGTTTGTACAGAAAGCCTGAGACGGATTGGAAACATAATATATCGAATAGAAGAATTTATCAAACTGCTGAAGTGACGAGGGTCGATATCTTCATATTGAAACTTCTGCGGAATCATATCGCAAGATCTGTGACAGTGAGTGAAAACCCTTGGATTTCACAGCCGTTCCACCCTACAGACGGGTATATAGCGACTTGCCTCGCTACTGGCTTCATTCCTCCAGAAGCATTCGTGTATTTGGACATGAATCGATATGTTTTTGATTCTGACGGCGTCCCAGTCATATATCACATATATCGACGGGCCACCGATAAGAAGATAAAATATCCTCCGAACTTGAGTTCACGAGACCAACAATTCCAATGGAGATACTCATTTGCTAGATTCGTTGAGGCTGATCGAGTTGAGACGAGGCAATCTAGGTATTGGTGGCTGAATGACAATGTCTAAATTATTCGTGTTTATTTTCAGTTTTGGTGTTTTTCGTTATTTAGTTTTTGAGTTTCAGCTCATTATTGCTACATTTAGTGTTGTTGTTTATTTTTGTTAAAAATTAGGTATAGGTTAGTTTTATATTATGTTTATTATATTAGGTTAGAGATAAGGTATAACGCTTAGGTTAGGAACATAGTTATAGATTTTTTTAGTATAAGATAACGTTTTTGATTGCATTTATTAGAATTAAGTTAAAACATATTAGGTGTAGGATCAAAGTTCACTGTAGTGTTAAGATGATAAAAAATTTTAGAATAGTGTTGGTTGGTTTTTTCTCGTTTTTCCAATTGAATTTTAAAAATATGTAACAATCTTCATTGATTTGGATTTGCTAGTTTGTTTTTTTTTTTTTTGTAAATGTGTTTAATGTACAAATTTAGAGAGCCATTTGGTCCATTAAGTTTTTTATTGTTATTGTTTGGAATTTGCTTTATATTCTTTTAAAATTTATAACGATTAGTATTAAATAAAGCGCTTTTGACTTTGACTCTACTGAACTGTCATCAAGGTATTGGCATATCCATAAAATCCTTGAAAAGTGTAAAATAATTGGTATTTTTCGTACGAAAATTCATTAAATTCTATTTCTCGACATCAACGCATTATATTGAACTTTTAATATCTACAGAGTCCTTGAAAGGATTACAATTCTGTACAGATACGTTTCAGTTCAATATATTGTCCTTCATTTGAAGCCTTTTGAATCAAAATCGTTCCTCGCGTCGATCAGTTATGCTGAAAAATTCCGGATGAATTTCGGAAATTTTTTTGTCTTCTAATTGAATTTCTTGTCCTTTCAATGAAACCTAACAGGAAGAAACACGTGACATTTGCCAAAACCAGGACTTCTATCTACATATCCCCGTTCAAAAATTATGTGTGAACATACATAAAAAACAACAACACAAAAATTCGTGATGAATTGATAACCTTCTTTCCCTTGGAAGTCTGTTATATGTTAAGCTCTGTTGGTAGCTGATTTGCTGACGACGATCACGTTATGATACCGTTTCACGTGGTGGTTATCATTGCTGGTGGTTAATTTGTTACATTCTTTATTTTTAGCTTAATGGAGCCTTTGGAGCTGCCTTTACCTTCCAAGTCTCGTTTGCTGTTACTCATACTGGCGGGATACCGTCAACTGATGAATGACTTGTGCCTCAGCAAGGATTTAAAAACAGCAATTGCACTTCCTGATCAAGCTTCAAAGGTCCAAAATGTTTAAAAATGACGCAAAAAGGATTAACAAAAATCAGGAACAAAGAATGAAAGACGGGGTTACACGACAAAAAAAAAATGCTCATTAATTTCAACTTTCCTTCAGATATTTCAAAACTATCGGCGAGATACTGAAGTGACAGTTACTCAGAGTTTTTTTTTAATGCGTCGTATGATATTGAATTTTTTTTATCTCTGAGAGCTGATCATGATTTTTTGGACTAGATGTTCACGAAAAGGACTAGTTCACATTATATTGTGTGCCCCCTTATACCGATGTGTTAAACATTGTCTGGGTGGCACAAAGGACCAAGCGACGTAATGTGAATGCAGATCCCACGAGCGTTGTGTGACGAAGAAAGAGTGATGGAGAGAGTGGTAGGGAATGGAGGTAATTAAAAAAAAAAAAAAAAAAAAAAACAAAATCCCTCAGCGAACTGACTGAACAGGATGGCAACTGTCAAGGGGGAAATGAAATGTTGCTGACTGTGCTACTGAGCAAATTAAAAAAATTGACAATTTCTCAACGCCTTCCTTCCGCAAAATGGAATTGTTATAAACAAAGCGCTTTACAACCCAGCTAATCAAAAGTATCTGAGTTTGTTAAGCCAAATCCGAGAATGGTAATCTTTTATAACCTTAAACTGGGCTCCCTCAATGTAAGTCCAAAACCATTATATCGCCTACAATATCGTTAAATACTCCTGTAAATCATTGAGGTCTGGATAGCTTAAATAGCTACCGGTAATCACCAGGGATAGTGAACTTTGCTTTGATAAAAAATATATACGTGTAATTCTAATTTATTTAATCAAAACTTTGCCATTAACTCTCCTTCCTTATAAATTCCATAGACTTTTTACTTGAAATAAATTAGAGCAAATCCCTCGTTATTTCAAAAACCATAAACCAGTTGCCACTCTCACAATGAAACGTAAAGGGAGCGAAATTTGAAGGTTACTCATTCTAACTCTTGAAATTTTCTTAATACCAAAGAAGGTATCGATGCAAAGAAATGAAAAAATACTGAAAGAATTGAAACAGTGAGGAAAGGAGGAGCAGTGCCTGTGGGTAGAGAAATGAAAGAAGTTTGATGAAAGTGTTTTTCTTTCATTAATGCGTGGTAAAAGTACAAAGAAAATATTTCATGTACTTGAAATGGTCCGGGCTATGTAACGGTTAGATGTGCCAAGAGTACACACATATGTGGAGCCGATATGAGAGCATAGCAAATAGCTTGGATACTAAAACATTCCAAGTGTACTCAAAGACTTGTTCACAAAATATTTTGTATCGAAGCGCCCGAGGGTGAGTTTTAAAGATAATGGAAAATTTACAATCTTTTGCCTTTAGATTTTTCGGTGGAAAGCAAAATTTCCTGGTTGGAAAAAATTTAAATTAGGGACGGGGTCGTTATGCTTGCAGTAATTGGCAATTATATGATAAGAACAAGGTTCAGGACTAAATAGTGAGTGAATCGCTGCTTGCTCTGGTTTCCATTCAGTCTAACACGAATTATCGCCAACACCAGCTGAAATTTATTTTAAGGAAATGTTAATGACTTTCATTAAGTCTTCAGCAGAAATGTAAATCAATCTCCCAAACCACACATAATTATCATAATTATATCAACATCTTGTAAGTCTCCGCACTGTTATATATCACGCCACAAAAGTCGCACATTGTTGAAGAAAATTGACTCGGCAACTTTCTCTAAATGGATAAAGTTTTCCACCAGTTCTACTAATCGTAAAATCAGCGCGAAAAGTTTCATCCGATGGATGCTGTGAAAATGGAAAACAAGAAAACAGTAACAATGGCGGAAAGTTGATTCAATCTAACAGCAAAGTTTGCATACTTTGAAATTTCAACATACCACCCCCATTAGCATGACAGGCTGCTGCGTGGAATGCTGGCAACGACGAAATTCCGGGGAAATATGTAAAGCGTACAGGGTCGAGCCGGGTCGGGGATATCCTTCAGCTTGCCCGCATACTTCATAAATCATATTTGCTAGCTAACGTTGCTCTCATCTATCACTTGATAAAGTGCAAAAGACCTTTGAACTTGATTTATGATCCAACTGATTGTAGCGGGAGCATCGCATATTCAATACGTGCATCTTCGGAGGAATTTGTCGGATGTTTACCATTACATTACAAGGTTACGCTCTCTCATTTTTCAGTTTAAGCATGAGCGTGTCAGTCGCGTTGTTCGAGGCATGGAGAAGGGTATCGTTCGTTGTATCAGCGCGATAACGACGCTTGGCAACGGTGGGGGTAAGTCGTTGTTCCTATTAATCATACACCTTGCGATCCCGTTTTGTTAGGAGTTTCACAAAAAACACGGCTTGACTTGCAGGCTCGCCACTGAACATCACCTTAATAGCCTTTGCTCAAAAAGCTCCAAATTGCTTCCTGCGTTGATAACTTTTCTTTGATCCCGTAATGAATAGTGAAAGGAAACCAGGTCTCGAGCCTGAAAATCCCACACAGCCAAGTCTCCTGAGAATCTCATTCCCAAGGAGCGCATTCAAATCCATCAGAGCATCACTAGTCACTAGTTTGTTGCATGTCTCCACACCATCGTCCTAGTTTCGCGGTGGTTGTTTAGTATCATTTGCTCCACTGCATCATCTCACATGCACTTCATCGACACATGATGATAGAAATTCCATTCATAACTCCTCATTTACATGTTCGATGGGACAGCTCGGGTAGTGAACGTTATGTTGAAGGATAGTGTATAGTTCGCAAGCATCAAACCATTCATTTCCTGTCACCGGTTTGAAGGGTGTATCTTGTTCGAGAGCGGCAGGTACATAAAGCTTTCAAAACGTGTGAAGAATTCATCAATGAGTAACTACTTTCTTTGCTTCTGCTACCATGGCTGCTGCTTTGGGGTTGAAAAAGAATAATTTTCCCACCGAAATGGGTTATTCATTTTTCATCATCATACAGCGCTTTCGGAGCAAGAGAGAACAAGGCAATTTTTTACGTGATGTTAGGGATTTGTGTTCTTTTTTTCGCCTTATTTTTGCACTGTCTTCAAGGATTACAAGGGATGATTTTGATTAATTTTGAAAACGATCCGAAGGTTGTCTTCCATTGGAATGCTAAAAGGTCAACTGGGAACGGAGGTAATGAGGAATTGGTTGGTGATTTTGCGGTTTTAAGATGTCAATATGAATGAAATTTCAGGTTAGCGTTATTAATGAAATTTCAACAAAAAATTAATTTAAGTGTTAGTCAAGCTTTCACTGAAATAAATAGGGGAAGGGGGGGCATGATGGGGTATCTAAGGAAAATACCAAAAATACAGTGTAATCATTACGTTTATTATTCTTATTTATTTATCACACAATGTCTTATTTATCTAACTACAATTTGGCATAGTCTTTGGGAGATGAACTTATAGCATTAAAAAAAAATAAATGATTTAATGGGAACTTGCGAAAAACCATCTTGCCCCTTACCATGGGGTAAAATGGGGCAAAATGGGGCAAAATGGGGTAAGCTAATTATTATCACAATAAATACAAATATGAATTTCTTCGGTGTTATCATCATCCACACCAGCACAAGTATTGTGAGCCCAACGTCCACAAAGCTGGCAGCCTACCCAACCTTCGGATGATTTCAGAAAAGTATGATTTTCATCCTTACAATAGAGACAAATTGCATCTTCATCATCATTTTTTTTCGTTACGGCTGCAACTGTAGTCTTTTGTTTCTTCTTAGCGTTTTTTTTTGAGCCGGGGATCATTAGGATTGGATACTTTCTTCAGTTTTTTTAAATTCTCCAGCTCATTTTTATAAGGAGTTGAAGTAATGACAGCTGTTTTTCCTCTCCGGTATTGCTTCCTCTTTTCAGTACGTTGGACCGAAGGGATCGGCAAAATATCACCAGGGGATACATTTTCAAAGCTAGATGTAAGATCGCGGCACACTGCACGGATTAGAGATTTAGAAGCAAAAGAACATCCAGGTTCAGGTTCGGGAGCAGGTGTTTTACTCGTCTCAGGTGTGACTTGCTCGTTACGATCGGTGATAGAATCTATTCTTACTGGAGTGCATGATTCTGTTGTAACTTCAGGTCTTGTTGTAACTGCTCCAGGATGGGATGTTGTGGCCGTTGAAGATACAGTCGTGGCTACTGTGGTTGAAGGCACAGATGGAACTACCTCATACTGAGGCTCTTCGGCTTCTGAAACTCTCTCTTGCTCTACACTAGACGAGTTTTCAATATTTTGTATATCAGTAGTTGCAGCAGATATGAAATCGGCATCCGTAAAATTATTTTGATTATACAGCCATATGCCACACTTTCTGAATGCGTAGATATTGTAGCTGCCTGAATGTATGCATTTCCAAATATTTCACTTATCTGAAATACAGTTACCACACGCCCTGGGTGTGATCTCAACCAGGCCGAAACAGCATGGTCATAATATGTACTTAGTGGCCTCATAAATGCAACATCTGCTGGCTGCATTTTATGTGTGCAGTGAGGTGGAAAGCAAAGAATTATAGCTCCATTTTTACGTGCCAGATCAATTACTTCCAAATTTTGAGTGTGATTTACATGCCCATCCAGAAGCAGAAACACATGATTAGTACGAGTAGCTCCAGAGAATCTGGTGAACTTTTTGAACCAAGTCAAAAATATTTCAGTAGTTATCCAGCCTCGAGCATTGCAAACACCTTCAGTACCTGGTGGGGCGTGATCTTACAATTCTGGTTTCATTCGTTGTCTCGGGAAAATCATCAGTGGAGGCATGTAGGTTTCAGTAGCGTTAAAACGTATTTCTACTGTTATAGTCTGGCTGCGTTCTGCAGATGATAACGAGCCTACTCGTTTTCACCCTTTCAGGGCCAATATTTTGCTCTTGGTTTTAGATACAACAGAGATACCAGTTTCATCACAATTATATATTTTGTCAGGAGTTAACTTATACTTGTCATAAATCTCTCCAAGCAACTGGTAGAATTTACTAACGGCCACTTTATTAAATCCCATTGCTCTAGCTGCTGATGTGGCTTCAGGCTTTGGAATGGATAAATCTGGATGACGCCTTAAGAAACCTTTGAGCCAATCAACCCCTGCCATCTGCTTGTCAGTATTAAAACTGTGCACCTCACTATTTCTCACAGCCAGTTGATATGCTAGACGTCTCAGGTCGAGAGTTGTAAGTCCAAAAAGACGTTCTTCCATATGTTTTAGACATGCCACCATTTCGTCTTCTTCTTTTGTTGTAAATATCGGTTGTTTAGGGCCCAAAGGTACACCAATCGTAACTTCACCACCTTCTTTCATTTTCTTAACATATCGCTCTAAAGTAGTCTGAGGCACTCCGTATTCAGAAGCGGCTTTTCTGTAGCCCATATCTTTACTTAATACTTTATCTATAGCTGTTTTCATAGAAATTTTTGACCACTCTCCTCTTTTAGTTTTTTTCTTGTATGTACGTACCATTGTTTTACCTGAAAAGTAAAACCACGTTAGTCACGTACCTATTTATCAACATAGGTAGGTACCTCAATGAAGACCTACTTCCCCATGTTGCCCCTATACCCCACCTTACCCCATACCCAATGCCCCGTGTTGCCCCAAAGGCTGAATTAGTAAAAAAAATATTTCTCAAAAGCAAAATAATAACTGAATATTTATCCAACTATACCACAACAAAGTATACAACCCTAACAACCATATACGAGAAAAGTCATAAATTGGATAGTCATAATTACCCTACAGTAAAGACGTTTTTAACTGCGTAAAATTTGATCGAGAAGACACTCAACGTGATGTTCGTTTCTCAACAAAAAACGCGTGTACTCGCACTCACTGTTTCTGTCGCACTAACGTTTGATCGAGTATGGCTTCCTATCGGCTTATTGCTTTCTATTCGCAAGAGTCTAGTTTCTTGTATGTGTGCGTGACCCCGTCATACCTCGCATCCCCGTCATGCCCCCCCTTCCCCTAACTAATTTTATTTCGGATTATCATTACGATATTTCCTTTAGTTTTTAAGTTCAAGTGAAGAAATGAAAACCAATTAATCTAAAAGGATGAAACGCAATAATTTATTATTCAACTCCTTTCTCCATTCAAATCAACCACAGCATTCTTATTTGTGTGTTACATAATAATGTTTAACACAATAATGGCCGATTTTATGAATTTTTAACAAACTTCGAAAGGAGAGAAGGTTATCATTGTCTTGCGGATATTGTTTTATTTTTTCCGTTTTCAGAGCTTCATTCTTGATTGAAATCTGAAATCTGTTTTCCTGTCTGTGTATTCAAGGCAAACTTTGTGGGTGTATCAAAATTTATTGTCTCTTTAGAGTCTAGTAGTAGCAGCGTAATTCTTTTTCTTCTTCGTAGCACTACAGCCCCTCTTGGGTCTTCACTTCCTGCAAATAGCGCATCCAACTGTCTTAGCCCATTGACTGCATTCTCTAATTTCGAAATCTGAGCAACGATGGTTTTCCCACTGGTCTCCTGTCTTCAATTCTCCGAACGAATACCTTTTTGGGTATTCGTTTGTCACGGATAAGTTCCTTACAAACCACAGCACTTGCCTCTACATTGAGTTCACAAGTTGTACGAAAAAAACGATAGAATTACTCGAGCCAAGTTACTATTGAAAACTTTACAAATAGAAATATGATGTAATCATGTAATCATTAATAACACTAATGGTAAACATAGTATGTTAGTTAGGACGATAGCTGAACAAGTAATGCCCAGAATAATGGCGCCGGGAAAGCGCGTCCCCGAAGACATGCCGTTTAAGACTGCACGAATCGTTGGCTGTACACATATCAATGCACATACTGCAGTTTTAATCGAGACTTTGGTTGAACTAGACGCAACGATTCGATAGGCGGCCTGTAATATGTACTCGACACGGAATGAAGTTGCTGCAGCATTGGCTGAGGTAAGCTATCCGATACTCGCATGGCGTGGTGATACCGAAGAAGATTTTTGGTGATGCATTGATAAATGTGTAAATGCTGAAAATTGGCAACAAAATATGATTTTGGATGATGGAGTTGATGCAATACAGTTAATGTTGAAGAAATATCCAGCCATGTTTCAAATCGTTAAAGGCATGGTAAAGGAAAGTGTCATTGGGGTTCATAGACTGTACCAGCTATCAAAATCTGGAAATTATACAGTTCCAGCAATGAATCTAAATGATACCGTCACTAAGACAAAATTTGATAATTTGTATAGCTGCAAAGAGTCTATTATTGATAGCTTAAAGCGTTCAACAGACGTTATATTTGGTGGGAAGCAAGTAGTCATTTGCAGTTATGGTGAAGTTGGAAAAGGATGCGCACAAGTATTGGAAGGATTAGGATGCACCGTGTGTATTACTAAAATTGACCCTACCTGCGCTCTTCAGGCCAGTATGGACGATTTTCGTGTGGTGGAAGTTATAATTAATGACGTCAACAAACTCCAAATTCCGCATCAATACTTTCGTAAGACAGACTAATTTGATTACGATCAATACTGTCGAATGCTTATTTAAAGTCAACAAAAATTTGGTGTACGTCTATGTTGAACTTCCAGTATTTTTTTAATTATCTGCTAGACAGTGAAAAATTGGTCTATTGTCGTTCTACCTGCTCTAAAACTATCTTGACACTCCCCAATAAAACTATTGCTGCCTGATATGATTTGGTTTTATTTTTTTAGGTCATTGAAAATATCTTGTACGCCGTACACAGTAGTGATATGCCTCTATAATTTTCACACTGTAGCTTGACACCTTTTTTTTGTAGATAGGGAATATTATTGATTGGCTCCACTCTTTCGGCGTATGTGCTTGTTGCCAAATGTGTTGGATAACTTTGTGGACACTGCTGCCTCCATATTTGGTGAGCTCCACTAGGATCTCATTGATGCCCGCCACGTTATTATTCTTTTGGGCTTTGGTGGTAAAGCAAACTTCATCCAGACTAAATTGGACCAATGAAAACTCTCTGGAAACATCTATATGCTCCAATGTTCTGGGTCTGTGCGGAAGAGTAAGGAGTTTCTTGAAATGTGTTACCCATCTTACCTTAATCTTGGTTTCATCAACCATGATATTACCGATATCATCAAGACAGAGCGTGGTTTTGGGCTGGTAGCCACGTTTCAGGCTTTTCACTTCTTTGTATAATTGACTTGTGTTATTGCGCTCTAGACTTATATGAATACTTCACAATTGGTTGTGATTGTACAATAGTTTCTTTTCTTAATTCTAATTATCTTATTCGCTGCTCTTCTGAGATTTACATAATGTTCTCTCTTCGTCCTGATTTTTCTACCGACGTGATTCTTTTTGTCTAACACATTCTGGCACTCATCGTCGAGCTAATCATTTCTCTTGTGCCGGGGTTAATACCCGATCATCTGTTCTGCCACGGTCTTATTAGCCGCTTTCACTACCATCCAGAGCTCGTTGCTGTTTTCAACTATGCGTCTGATAAGATGGGAGCCAGCTGGTTGTGGAGAGGTGTCGTGAAACTCTTTACTACAGACGCCGTTTGCAGCCTTTTGATGTGAAATTTTTGTGGCAGACTGGTCTTCAATGAATACGACTTTAACATACGACATCGATAGATTAATTTGATCATATAATGATCGAAGTTACAATTTGCTCCTCGATATGTAAACGCGACAAACGTAACAATGACGAAGAAGAAAACAGATTGGTTCGGGCAAAAGGAACGTTCAAAATCATTGGCAATCTACTTGAGTCCTATGCAATATAGGTAGATATCTCATTACAGGGATTTATAGGCAAGAGTTTGAGGTGCACTTTAAAGATTAAACGTTCATCAAGAAATACACGACGTGAGACTAAAGAAAGCATGCGCAAGAGAAATAGACCATCATTATAAGGGGAATACGGGATATGAAATGTAAAGAAAAGAGAGTGGGTAAACCTGCGTTGAACAGTCTCCACAGTACTATATTGACTGTATTGACAAGGACTCCAAATTCGCAAGCAATGTTCCAATAAACTTCTAATATTCCAATAAACTTCTAATGAAAAGTATAAACAAATACAGGAAGAAATATTTTGGAAGCCTTTGATGGATCTTAATACAAAACCTGACATTCAAGAGGCTTTGCAAACCACCTAGGCTATATGTTGCCCATAATGCAGCTTAGTGTCAAAGAGTACTCCAAGATCTTTATGGAGGACGACTGATTCCAAGGAAGTACCAGAAATGGAATAATCGAAAAGAATGGTAAACTTTCTCAGTGGGTAAGTCATATGATGAAATTTGCTTATATTTATTTTAAGACAATCAGTCGTACACCAATCTAATAGAAATTGTAAATCTAGTTGTAAACGCTCTAAAAATTTTCAAACCATCAGCATACATAAGCAAAAAGGATTTGAATAACGATGGCAGTTCATTGATAAAAACAAAGAATAGTAATGGGCCGAGAATGGATCCTTGAGGCACTCCAGAATCCGGCGAGAAAAGAGAGGATCTCTGGGAACTCACAGTGACTCCTCAATTACGATTGACAATGAACGAGTGGAACCATTGACAAATAGATGAGCTCACACCAAGATCAGCTAGTTTTTTAATAAGTGTTAGATGAATCGAAAGCCTTAGAAAAATCTGTATAAATAACATTTAATTTCTTTGATTTATTGAAAGCTGACGCAATAGTATTTGAAAACGAAAGTAAGTTCGTAAGAGTGGACCTATCTTTGATAAAGCCATGCTGTTCACTGGCAAAGGATAGAAATAAGAAGGGATAAACCTGATCATACACAATTCTTTCAAAAAGCTTACTGAAACACGGTAGTAGGGAAATAGGATGATAATTAGATATATTAGACCTATCACCCAATTTATAAACCGGAAATACATTAGCTTTTTTCCAAAGAACAGGAAATTCATTGTCAGAAAGACTACGATTGTAAAGAATGGTCAAGGGAACAAACAAATAAGATGACAAAGATTTTGCAAAAATATTAGGAATTCCATCCGAACCACAGCCAATATTATTGTCTAGACCTTTTAGCAATGGTTTTATGTCAAGAGGACTTAATGGAGCAAAGGGCAAATTTAAGGACAAAGCAGTAGTACGATCAGAATTTTCAGCAGCTGAAGTACCATAAAATGAAGAAAAATATTGAGCAAAGAGTTCAAAAATCTCATAATTATTGGATGAGGAGAATCAATTATAGTGCATCGAATTCGGCAAACCACTTGATTTGTTAAGCCCATTGATATATGACCAGAAAGGTTTGCTCCGATTCGTTCTAATTGAATCTTGAACATAGTCTATATAGTGTTTTCGGGCAATATTAACCAATTTTTTACCTTTTCTGCGTAAACTTTTATAGCTGAGATGATGAATTGCAGAGCCAGTAAGTTGATACTTAGTACGGGCAGCATTCTTCGTTTTAAGATAGTGGTTATATTTTTATTTAGGCAAGGAGCGTCTTTTGATCTTTTTCGAAAACAGACAGCCATGTATTTTGAGATAGAAGATTCAAGGAAGCTATTGAATTTTTATACGGCATCATTAGTATTTAAATTACAGAAACAGGAAAACCAGATGGTGGAGTTTATTTTAGCTTCCATTTGACTATATTCAGTTCTCACGAAATAAAAGCAGGGAGGAAAGACTTTGTTCAGAACAGTTTTACAAGGCAAGAAAATAGAAAAATGAAGGGGAGGATAGTGAGGATCATGTTTAACGTATTCACTTAGCAAAACAGAAAGAAAAACGGATAATTTAAGAATGTTAGACAAGACTAGATCTAAAGCTTTGTTATTAACAATGGGAACATTTTCAAATTGGGCAAGAGACCGCAGGCCGAGGAATGAAGGGAAGAAAATGGATTGACTGTCAATTGAGATAATTTCAGAAAACAATGCATTCCACACACTATTTCGGAGATTAAAGTCCACATAAATAACAAGCGAAGAAGAAGGAAAGCGGTTGAAAATAAAGGAGGGGAGCTCCGAAAAGAATGTTTCATAGACATGTGATGAGCAACCAGGGTGGATATAGACTGTGAGGATCAATAAAAAAATATTAGACAATAGGGGGACTGGAACACTAATGCACTCAACAGGAGAAAGGGGTAGAAAGTCGCAAAAGGAGGTACCCAGAGTAGACCTGTTCAATGAAAATTCACACAGAATTGCGCGCATCAACAAAATCTAATTTCCACGCGCGATTAACGTTCAACGTACTCTGGACTGCACCTGAGCCGACTTAATACGCAATTTGCACATTTTTTATTTCCGCGCGCGATCAATGCCCCAATTACAAATATATTAATTCGTGTAATATGCTTACTCCGAAAATTTCATTTCCACGGAGATCATGAACTTTTTGCTGACCACGACATCAACATGTGACAAGCTGCAATGAACTCTAGGAATTCTCAACGACTCAGCACTAAGGCAATGATCGCGCTACGGACTTTGCGATACTAAAAATTGAATACTTGTAAATATTGTACTATAAAAGACTTTAATAATAAAATTGTGTTATCAGTTGTTCATCAGCTCTTTTTTGAGAAGCCAGACGAAACGCCGTCTGACTAAAGTGCAGCTAGTATACATTTGCTTTTTGAACATTTGGTGACCCCGACGTGATCAACGTCATATTTCAAATTTTAATCTACTTCCAGCTTTAGGATCAGGATGGAGGAATCACACTTATCACTTCTGGCAACCAAGCAGAAGGAGTTGGGAGACGAATTCCAGCGAATAATCAGCAATTACAGAAAGGATTCGTCTAGCCGCAAGACTCCCGAATACGTGAAGGCTAAGCTAGCACAGTTGGGACAGTTGTGGACAAGGTTCAACGCAACCCACCAGGAGTTGCAACCCCACGCAGGGACTTATCCGCAACACCCGTATTTTCAAGCGCAGTATTTCGCCAAGGTCAGCGCGGAGTACTCAAAGGTAGAGGAGAATATGCAACAGCTTCTACGCACTCTGGAAGCACCATCAACGTCCGCACCAGATGCATCATCAGGATTGAAGGCTGACGTGCAGGGGCCGAAGGACTCCACTGCGTCCGACCTTCAGATCACCAAACAACTCATCAGGCGTTATGGTGTTGTCACGCAATCCATAACTCACCTTATCGAGGGAATCGACAGCATCGAAGTCGGCCAACCTAGACAATTTTATGAAGTTAAGTTGGTCACTCTCCAGCGGTTCTGGGACGAAGCCCGAAAACTGCATCAGGACATCTGTGAGAGCGACAACGTGACAGCACTTGGCTACACTTCAAGCAACTACCTCAACACCGAAGATGCGATCCAAGAGGCGATAATCTTCCTCAACCAATGTCTGGCGAGAATTCCAGCCACAATTACGCCCGCCACAGTTACGCTTGCCACACAGGCATCGGTCAGCTTGCCAAAAATCACACTACCAACGTTTGATGGCGACTATCTTAAGTGGAAACAGTTCCACGATCTGTTCAAACAGATGATTCACGACCAACCACTTGGGAATACCCAGAAAATGTGGTACCTGAAAAATAATGTGACCGGTGAAGCTGAGCGCCTAATTTGTCATCTCCACCTTTCTGACGGTAACTATGCCATCGCGTGGGAAACACTACAGGCACGGTACAATAACCAACGAATCTTGGTGTCGTCACTCATCGACAGGCTGGTATCACAACCAACAGTTGTTAGTGAATCCACTGCATCAATAAAGGGATTCCACGACACAACCAAAGAGTGCTTGTTAGGACTAGCAACCTTGGGCATTTCAACAGGAGGCTGGGACCCCATCATACTTCACCTCCTGCTCAAAAAACTTGACAGAACAACACATACGCTGTACGAGCAAACGCTTCAACGACCTCGTGAAGTACAAACAAAGAGATCAGCCACGACAACCAGCAGCTCCCAATCGGTTACTCCTAGCGACACCACTTTAGCAGCCCTTACCAAGAAGACATCTGGTAGCAAGTACGTTTTATTGGGCACAGTATCAGTCAACATCACTAATTATGCTGGTGCAACCGAAGTTTGTACAGCCGTTTTAGATTCCGGATCTCAGCTCAACTTCATTAGTGCTCGAATGCTAAAGAGGTTGAAATTATCCGGATCAAATTCCAACATCAACATCTGTGGAATAGGGAAAACAGAAACACATGTCTCGAAGAGAGTGAGCATCACCATTTCCTCAAGACACTCTGGATATTCAACCCGATTGGAGGCATACGTCTTACCAACGATTGCATCTACACAACCGCCGTCATTCATCGATGTTTCTTCATGGCCAATTCCATCGAACATTCACCTTGCTGATTCAAGGCTCAACACTCCGAAACGAATCGACCTACTGTTGGGAGCAGAGTTTTACTGTGAGCTTCTTTCCATTGGACATATAAGATCAGGACGAAACCTACCAACCTTACAGAACACCGTGCTTGGATGGATTGTGCTTGGCCGTGTCGCGACAGGCGATACATCTGAATACTTCTGTGGAATCGGTATCAATAATCTTGACGAATACATGGAAAGATTCTGGGCCATAGAAGAAACACCGTTGGCAACGACCTCTAGTACTGAAGAGCCTGCGATCAATCTTCGACGAAACGGTGACGGACGCTTTGAAGTAAAACTTCCTCTGTGTCAGAACCCATCCGTGCTTGGCCAATCGAAAGACATAGCAATTAGACGCTTCCTTGCTCTCGAAGTTAAGTCACCGATACCAGAGCTTAACTGTTTCTTGCCTCACCATTGTGTACTCAAGCCATCCAGCAGCACCACTAAGTTAAGAGTCGTATTCGACGCTTCAGCAAAGGCATCAAACGGCATCTCACTCAACGATATCATGTTGAAAGGCCCGGTAATACAAGATGACTTATTCTCAATCCTTCTACGTTTCAGGAAACACAAATTTGCCTTTTCAGCGTATATTGAGAAAATGTACCGCCAAGTGAATGTAACAACGGAAGACAGCCATTTACAGCTCATCGTCTGGAGAGACAACCCTTCCGACGACCTAAGGTATTATCGTTTAAAGACAGTGACGTACGGGATCACTGCCGCACCATACTTAGCGACTCGATGCCTGATGGAATTGGCCAATACATCGAATAAGTCACATCCACTAGCGTCCAGGGCTATCAAAGACTTCTATGTGGACGACCAAATGACTGGAAGCAACAGCCTCAAAGAAGCCGTAAAGATTCAGCACGAGATGAAAACGCTTTTGAAGTCAGCAGGGTTTAATCTGCGTAAATGGTGTGTGAATCACGAGCAACTCCTTGCATCAGTGCCAAGCAAAGATAGAGAAATAGAGCTCTCGGTCGATGGAGACACAGAGGACACCGTGAAAACATTAGGATTAACATGGAATCCTAAGCTAGACCATTTCCGGATAACTACCATTTGGAACGAGCCAACTAAGGTGACAAAACGGACGATTTTGAGTGACGTATCACGGTTGTTCGATCCATTGGGATTCGTGAATCCAGCAATAACATTGGCCAAGATCTTTTTACAGGAGTTATGGTCACTAAAACTCGACTGGGATGAAGCCATACCAATGGAACTCCACACTCGATGGCTTCAGTTTCGCAAGGAGCTTACAGACCTGAACAGAATTCGGATACCCAGATACTTGGAAACGAAAGATGCCACACTCAGTTTGCATGCCTTTTCCGATGCAAGTGAAAGGGCTTACGGTGCAGTAATATATCTACGTAGCGTAAACAGCCGGGGAGACATAAAGACGATATTTCTCTGTTCCAAATCTAGGGTTGCCCCAGTGAAAACCATCAGCTTACCAAGACTGGAGCTGTGTGCTGCAACTCTTATGGCCCACTTAACGAATCGTGTTAAGAAAATCCTCAACATAGACATAAACACTACACATTACTGGACAGATTCACAGATCGTATTGGCCTGGATCCGATCCAGACCGTCATCCTTTCACACCTTTGTGGCCAACAGGGTCTCATCAATACAAGGACTAACAAACATATCTGACTGGTGGCATGTGAGTTCTAAACTCAATCCTGCAGACTTGGTTTCTAGAGGAACACGACCTAGCGTACTCATCAATTCTGCGTTCTGGTACCACGGACCTGAATTTCTGCGAAAACCCGAGACCCATTGGCCATGTGAAGTTATCAGAGATCCGGGAGAGCTTTCAGAGCGAAAGACAATTCACACCGTTCTCACAACCAGCATTATCCAGGAGCATTTTATTGACAGAATCGATCATCGAAACTCCTTCACACATCTTAAGCGAATCGTAGCAACAGTTTTGCGGGCAACTCAACGCTTCAAGGCAAGGAAAGATTCATGGGAAGGAAGATTCCTTACAGTCGCAGAATTAGAAAAAGCTCTCGCACTTATCATTAAATTCATGCAGGCCGGGGAATTTGGAACCGAAATAAAAAGATTACAACAAAAAACACCAATAGACTCGAAGAGCAAACTCCTCACACTCACACCGTTCCTGGATGATGACTCCATTCTTAGAGTCGGAGGGAGATTACAAAACGCCAATATACCACACGCCGCAAAACATCCCGCAATTTTACCTGCTTCACATCCATTCACTAAACTGCTACTCACTGATCTTCATCGAAAGAACTTACACATGGCGACTCAAGCTCTGCGAGCAACAGCACGACAGCAGTTCTGGATCTCTCGAGACAAGCGTTTAGCATCTGCAGTGGTGCATGAATACGTTCAATGTTCCAGACTAAACCCACAAGGCTTCAAACAAATCATGGGAGTCCTTCCTGATACACGCGTTCAACCAGCCCGTCCATTTGTCAACGTCGGCATCGACTTCTGTGGGCCGGTCTACACCCATTACAGAATTCGAGGCAAGAAACCAACGAAAACATACATCTGCGTGTTTTGCTGTTTCACAACAAAGGCTTGTCACTTAGAGGTGGTTTCAGACCTATCCACCGACGGTTTCATTGCTGCTCTGAAGCGGTTTATCGCTAGACGTGGCTGCTGCCAAAACGTGTACTGCGACAATGCTACCAACTTTGTTGGGGCTCGTAACCAATTAGAGGAGCTAGAAAATCTACTGCAAAATGAGCGTTCTCAAGAGAAGATTCACGCAGCCGCAATTCAGAAAGGGATCCAATTTCACTTTATACCACCGCGCAGTCCACACTTCGGGGTATTTGGGAGGTGGCAGTCAAATCGGCAAAGAAACTATTACAAAAGACTATCTCATCTGCATCTCTAACTTACGAGGAGCTATGCACCGTCACTACGGAGGCCGAGGCTGTGCTCAACTCACGTCCGATACAGCCATTATCAGACGACCCTAACGACATCGCAGCACTAACACCGGGACATTTTCTTAATGGGGAACCACTCACTACAACAATACATAGTCGTGCATGTGACACTAATCCAAACCTACTCACCAGGTGGAAACTCGTGCAGCACATCCGACACGAATTTTGGCGCAGATGGTCAATCGAATACCTTTCTGAACTACAACAGAGAGCAAAGTGGACTCTAGGTTGTGACAACGTCAAACCAGACATGCTAGTTCTCATCAAGGATGATAATGCCCCTCGCTTGAAGTGGCAACTGGGACGGATAGTGCAAACAATTGAAGGAAGTGACGGACGTTGCCGAGTTGCAGATGTCAAAACTAAAAGTGGCATTATTCGAAGAGCAATACACAAACTCTGCCCTCTTGTAAAGGCATGCGAAGATTTCAACCAAGCCACGTCAGCCACAACTAAGGCATTCGCAGAAACTCCCAAGCCTAAACAAGTCAAAAAACGGCATCCTAACCAAGGTAGATTCCTTCCGATCAACTCAAGTTGGGGTGAAAATCGGAAGAAGAACCATCCAGAGCTAACAAATAACGAAGTCCCTGTAAAGCGTTCTCGCCCTACATCCATGCTAGCAGCAACCTTAATAACCCTACTCGTTCTGCCTGCCATTAACACCGCATCTCCCCCTATAACTGTTGATCCATTCACGAAGGACCCTGGAATTTACTTCGAAGCAATCGGACAAGCAAAGCTAGTAACTAACGAATGGAATGTAATTACCTTCTATGATTTAAAACATTACTGGGAAGAATTAGATGGGATTCGCAAGGGTATACTCAACATGAAAAAGCTGTGTGCATCAATCACTATTCAAGGTCAAGTATGCACTCAAACCTTACAGCAGTTCACACACCAACTATCTCATATTGAACAGCTAAACGAAATCCTTCACAAGGGAGGAGAAGGCAGAAGATACCCTACCAGAAGAAGAAGAGCACCACTGGACATCGTGGGCAACGTCGCTAATAAACTTTTCGGTATTCTAGATTCAGACTACGCAACATACCTTGAAGATGAAATTGAAAAATCACGACCCAACGAACATTATCTAGACTCACTCATGGAGAATCAAACCTCAATTCTCGAGACAACCACAAACCTTTTTAAGAAAGAGACGTACCATATCCAGGAACAATTTAAGGCAATAGACGATTACTTAACACAACTGTCAGACGGTATAAGCAGTGTATCTCAGCAACAAACTTTCATCACATTTTGCTTCCGCACCATGATGGCACTACACAGTTACCAAGAAACACAAAAGGCATTATGAGATGTACTGCTTGATCTACAGCACGGCATCATCAATCCATTACTTCTCACTCCGCGACAACTTCAAGAACAAGTAACGCTCATACGAAAGGCACTTCCTCCAAGTCTTAATATCCCGATCAGTCCAACAGTTGGAGATCTATCATTGTACAAGACGTTTTCGGTACATGCCAAGATGACCAAATCCTTTGTAATTTTTCAGCTGAAGTTGCCACTAATCAACTCCGAAGAATTTCAACTGTTCAACCTGATACCTGTTCCCATTAGACGAGCTCAAGAGTCATATTTCATCCAACCATCTACACAATATCTGCTAGTAAATCTCCAGAGAAACCAACACTACCCGATCAACCAACACGAATTGGATAAATGTACACTCACCAAGGACAACACATTCCTGTGTGTTCAACATCATCCATTGTACAATCGGCGATCCAGCATCAACCAATGCGAAATCACTCTCTTAAACCACGAGGAACCATCTTCTCGGCAATGTATCTGGCTACCTATCAACAACACGAACTTTTGGATCCAAGCCCACCAACAAAACACGTGGATCTATGCTCTACAAGTGACAAGAGTATTTGACACAATATGTGGACAGGAAGTCACCACACACACACTACAAGGAAGTGGTGTTCTACATCTAGAACCTCAGTGTGGAATCAGACACGATACCATGACGATTAGGGGATTAAACACATTCACGTCAGTTATGAACTACACGTTTACACCATCAGCCAATTTCACACAGATAACCTTCAACAAAACAGACTTCATAAAATCATCATCCACCGACTTCCTTATCAACACAAAGGCTGCTGACTGGAACGAAATCTTAAAGCAACTCTCAACGCATCATTCTCCACAGTTACTACCTTCTGATAGAATAAACAATCATCACATCCACCACTATACACTCGGCTACATCCTAACAACCGCAACAATTATTCTGATCATCTGGACTGCGTTGAAGAAATTCAGACGAACGGAAATAAAACCTATTCCTGCGCAGCGCAAGGTCATCAAAGACGACTCATTTTCATTTGAACTGGGACAGTTCAAGGACGGGGAGAATGTTCAATGAAAATTCACACAGAATTGCGCGCATCAACAAAATCTAATTTCCACGCGCGATTAACGTTCAACGTACTCTGGACTGCACCTGAGCCGACTTAATACGCAATTTGCACATTTTTTATTTCCGCGCGCGATCAATGCCCCAATTACAAATATATTAATTCGTGTAATATGCTTACTCCGAAAATTTCATTTCCACGGAGATCATGAACTTTTTGCTGACCACGACATCAACATGTGACAAGCTGCAATGAACTCTAGGAATTCTCAACGACTCAGCACTAAGGCAATGATCGCGCTACGGACTTTGCGATACTAAAAATTGAATACTTGTAAATATTGTACTATAAAAGACTTTAATAATAAAATTGTGTTATCAGTTGTTCATCAGCTCTTTTTTGAGAAGCCAGACGAAACGCCGTCTGACTGTTGGGCAACTAGTATACATTTGCTTTTTGAACAAGACCTTTGAACGCCAATTAGAATATCACCACCATCAGACTTACTAACGCACAAGTGATCCCAATCATTACGAAAAACATTATTAGAAGGCAAAATTTCATTATCAGAAATATCTTTAGTAAGCCAACTTTCCGTGAAGCAAACAAAGTTGTCAAAGCACACAAAAGAGGAAGGTCGAACATTATTGGTCTTGGTAAGTAAGCCTCGAACATTCTGATAATAAAATGAGAACGAATTATCTAAATTAGTTTTGAAGTTTTGTTTGGCTGACAAACACTAGAGTGAAAAAAATTCCTGAACAAGCACACCGTTAGGCCAAAAATCAGGTCTTAGGAGCGCTTTGAGTTTCGTGCTTGTAGTGATACGGAACGATGAAATCCTCTGCATAGCAAAGTTAACAAGCGTTAATTTTTTGCAGAGCAGTAAAGAAGGTTCAAATCTGAACTTCGCAATAATATAGCTTTTGATAAGATCTGAACTCGTATTATAGGCCGGACAAGATATAAAAAATTGCGTCTCCTCTACAACAGTGAGTGAAGCATCGTGTTCTTTACCTTTATTTCCTCGTATTATAAAGGTCTTGTAGGAAGTTTGGTGGTTTTTTTTTCCAAATTTTGGCCTTCAAATATGCGCCTTAATTTTGATTCCGTCTATTCGACCTATCCGCTATTTTAAAGTTCCTCGCAATTGAAATAATATGCCTTACAATGTTCAGCTCGGTACACTGGATATCGTATATGAATTTCATCTCATCCTATGTGATTTGATTTCCGGGAAATATTGCCTCCACCTGACCGAATCACAAGTCAGGATCTGGTCTGTAAAATGGCAGAAATTTTGTAATTTGTGACGTTTCTGTGAAGACTTTAGATTTGTGGGTATCGAAGGTCGTGGCGCGATCAGTGAAAAGGTGTTTTTATGAATTTTCGGTGTTTCAATATCCGATGTGGGAGGCATTTTTCTTAGCAAAAACAGAGTTTGGATGATTTTAGTGTTCAAAACGTTCGTTTAATTCAGGAGATTGCCGGGGTCCGCACTTTAGAGATTCAATAACACTAAATCCATTATATAACACAACGGATATGATAATAAAAATAAAAACTTATTACTAATGACAAAACAACGTTTCATACAATATGGCGGTTTGCTTGCCAGACAACGCTTACCAGAAAACATCAATAGTCGATATTCTATCGATCCTTATAGTGCATCATGTTCTTGGATTTAGTAGCGAATGTCCCCACATGTCGCCATATCTCTTCCGTGCTTTGCTGTCGTCTTCAATAATTCATTACCGATTTTTTACGAGAGAGAAATATTTTCAATTATTTTATCAAATAAATTCAATAGTAACATCTTTGAAAACGAATTCATATTGAAAAACATGCAAAAAATTTGATTATTAATGACTACATTTTCAGAAAAGCCTCGTAATTTGGTTGACTTTATATTAATATAATGAAAGTCATACTTCTGAGCTTTTGACCGATATTAAATTTAAGTTTTTACTACCAAAAACCCAAAACTGTGAACGGAATTTGAGCCAACCAAGAATTCTTGCAAAAAACGAGGCTCTAAAGAATGTTTGTATAAATTGCTCTCACAAAAATGACTCCAGGCTATCGTCACGTGGAAAACGGCCTACCCCACCCACAATTTTTATTCAAAAGTTACCCAAAGAACTGAATCTGTTCTTAATATCTTTAAAGGCGTACTAGAAAACAAAAATGTGGAAGAATCTATGGCACTGGGCTGAATCCATCATAACCGAAAAACAAGCAATCATTCTTGGGCTCTTTTATTGAGTTCCGGTAAGGAAGCCAATTTGCAACCACAAATCTAGGAAATGCCCAATTTGAAGTATTTTATTGCTTGTACACATTTTTTGGGCGCAAAAGCAAGGAAAATATAAAATTTCCTGGAAAATATCAATGCGAGAATGATTTAATGATGGCTGGCAGATAATTTCTAGGGCGCCCGTGTTAGAATAACAATTGAAATACTTTTCGTGGAACTATTCTAGAAATCAAAGCAGTAACGAAATAAATACCAGGCCAGTTCTTAGAATGTGACATTGAGAAGTTGAAATTGAATGTAGGATATCTATGAATAGGTGAAATTACGTTGAATAATTTACAATAATATGAGCTTGTGGTTTGCAGGGTTCTATAGCAATGAATTCATATTAAAAATGATAATATGAATTAAAATAGTTAGTAAATATATAATTTTTAGAAGAGACAGCCGTAATAATAATTGCAGATATAAAATATGATCCAAATGCGGCGAAATAATGTTAGCCGCAGATTTAGATCAACTTTATATACAACTAAGGAATGGGTTGGAGTTTTCAAGCTAAATGATTCATTTTAGATGAAGTTAAAAATTTCAATCTAAAACTCTGGTAATCACTTCAATTTTAAATGCACATTTGAAATTTTTTTTTAAGAATAAGATTGTACGAGGTCATGATGTGATGGTCCAGAAAACTTTCCAAATGATTCAAATTTTTTTACCGACAAAAATTCAGGACAATGTTCAACAATCTAACCCATCCATGGAAAATGAACCAACACCCTGCTTACTGAAAAAAGACACCATTTATATTATTATACTTGTAATACATATATATATATATATATATATATATATATATATATATATATATATATATATATATATATATATATATATATTTATACGAGGTGTGACAATTCAGTAATGAGACTGATTTCATGAAAACCGTATATTTAAAAATTATTCTACGACTCTGCCATCGCCTTCAAAGTCATCCCCCTGGGCAGCTATGCAACGATTCCAGCACGTTTTCCATGCTTTGAAACATTTCTGGAACGCTTCGACTGGGATGTCCACGATAACCCTTGTCATGGTCGTCTAGATTTCCGATATCGACTCAAAACAGGTTTTTTGACCACCGATTTTGTTGTAGGGAACAACGAAAAGTCACAGGGTGACATATCGGGCAGATAAGGTGGCTGCTGCAACACGGCGATCCCTTTAGAGGCCAAATACTGGGACACGCTGAGGGCGGTGTGGCACGTCGCGTTGTCGTGATGAAGGATCCAAAATTTTCATCCCAAAATCGTCGGTTAAAATTTGTCTGACTGTTTCACGGTTCATACCCAGTTCCGAGGCCAACATTCGAACTGTTAAATGCCGATCTACACGCGCATTCACGTCAGTCCACACCTCGACTGGTCTCTCTCTTCGCGCCTCATCTTCCACGCTTTCACGCCCCTCCTTAAACTCTTTATGCCATCAAAACACCTGGACACGAGTAAAAGCACTATCACCATGCACTTTTACAATTTTAGCGTACGTGTCCAAGCCCAATCTGGCGCAAAATTTTATCGTGATGCGTTGCTCTTGATTTGGTTTCTCCATTTTCTTGACGAGCACCACCAACACACGTCTACTCAATACGACACAGCAGGCAAACTAAACAAGCTAGAGCAATGGTGAATATATCAATGAAGAGGAGAAGGATGCCGGGGAAGAGGAATAGAATTTTAAGGTCGCAGGTTTACCACAAGCGCGGCAATCAAATCAGTCTCATGACTTAATTGTATATATCTATTCGAAAGTGGAAGCAATTGTACATTACTGTTTACCTTGCTATAGTTTGGCTAGCAAATTGAAAAACTTATGATCCAAAAGAACCGAACTACTTGTTTGTTCTGTGTGAGCTGTAGAATAATCAAAATCAAAATAAGGGGGCTGAAATCATGTCAAGGCCAAGTTGACACTGCGTCAAGGCTACATTATTAATAGATGGACTTCTACCTTCATTGACTAGTGGCTGAGTAACTACAAATATTATTGGGATCTCGGGGAAAATTGAATCATCGACGCTTTCTCCTTAATTTTCCTGCCAAGGTGACTACAAGGAAGAATTGAACAAACGGAGCCAAAATTGATAAATTTTTTCGTAGTTAGGAGGTGAAAGCTATTCACACTTTATTCTGACACAAGATGTCTGCACTACCCACTAAACACCTCTCTGTCAATCCGTTTGATACATTATTTCGGGGTAAGCATCGTTTTGCTACGTTCTGAAGCATGATCTGGTTGGAAGATCCCTTTTGTGCCAAGATAAGGGTAAACTCTTAGAAGAATTTTCACCTAACCCTAGCGTCCCAGCCGATCAAGTGGGCCTTTTTTATTTTTTAAGGACTCTCTAAACGTTGTATGCCTCCAATAATTACCAAATTTATTCTCAGCGTCTCCAACATTTACTGAAGCTGCAAATACTCCAGAAGCAGGGCAAAAGGAACCAGTTTTACCAACAACCAGAGATAATGGCTACAAACTCCTGTCGTTCCCCGATGAGATAACTCAATGCCGACAGTATTGAAATCATCCAGGATGTTTATGTGTTATATGTAGGCAATGAGTCGACTAGTCCTTCCAGGTAATCGTAGAACGTTTCCTTTATTTCTTTGTCCTTGTTAGGTATTTGTAAAAAATTTTTTCGCAAAGACCTACTAGTTTCGCGACCTGTCTGTTCGTTTGTCCGTTCGTCTGTCCGTGCGTCACAGCAAGTTTCCTCAGAAAACTTAAATTTTATGGAAAGGTTAAAAATGATGGTCTCTCAAAAGTTTAGATCTTGCCAAAAATTCAAAACTTTTTAAAGGAAAGACTCCCCTAATAACCAAGTAGCCCTTAAAAATTTTTTTTTAAACAATGGTAGTCGAATTAGGTATCAAATGCAAGGTCTTGATTAGAACTATAAGAATTTGAAAGAAAAAGGTCATTTTATGCATAAGGGGTCCAAGGGGAGACAAAATGTAGCAAAATGTTGTGTTCCCCTCCTCACGGTTGGACACCTTGGAGCCGAAAATTCTAAAGATAATCACGAAGGTGAGACTTAATAAGTACAATGGCAACAAATACCTCAGAAATCAAAATTCGGTCGACTTTGTTAATAATAGTATGATTTGTAGGTTTTACATTTTCACCCATTAAATCCTAACGGTACCTTAAAACTTCTTGAAATGCTTACAAAATTTCATGAAAGTTGAATCATAATTAAGTGAATTATAGCCATTTCAATTGATTATAACAACAATAACACGTGTTTATGGTTGATACTTACTTAAAATTGACCTAAGAACTTTTATTTTCTTTCAATTTTCATGAAAATTTAAGGAATAGTGTTTAATTTAAATATATTCAATCGACTGTGAGACCTTAGTATGAAAACTTAGAAAAATTATTTAAGCTCCATCAAAATGGCGGCTGCAATTTGCATGTGAAAGAAACTCTGCATCTTATGCATAAATTGGAACTATTTTTTATCTAAGTATTGCATGAATAATTCAAATCATCGATTCACACTACTAGAAAATTTGTTTCGAACCCTATGATGGTTACAAAGAACTTCTGGTAGGAGTACCCTCCTGCTTACTCAGCTTATTTTTAGTTGGTTCATGTACGTTTATTGGCCAAATTTCGAAGCTTTTCTTTTTTATATGGATTGCACACAACCGTTCTTTGGTTGCCTTTAAATTAATAATGTGCGATTTGAACTCCCTGTCCACAATGAAGGCTAATCTGAATCCCCAATTTTGAATATTTTGTGCGAACTCATATATTGTATATCATTTCCAGTCCCGTTCGTTTTCTTGATTGCCACTATGTCTAATTTATATTAACAGGCCTGGTATCATAGATTCTTAACAATGCCAGGGTTGTTCAGAAGTCCGACATTCGAGGATTCAATGCCATAGTCTTTTTTTCGGTTCTGAGGTCGTTGCTTGCGATTAAATCCATGCTGGGGCCCTGTTGCAGCTTCCAAAACAATGTAGGGCTTTCCACGGACAAGAAGCTAGCCCATCGCCTAACCGCCATTCCGGCAGCATGGTTATTGATTTCGATTCCGTTATTAGGCACACAAAGGACGTGTACGTAGTATCAAGTTGTACGTAGTATCAAGTTGTAGAGCTGCAGATATATTTGCAGTTATTGGCATTTTTCAGCAATTAATGTTCCATGATTGGGGAAACAATAAGCTCAATGTGTGACCTCGAGCCCATTTACTACCAACAGTTGTGAAATATAAGATGACGAAACATAGGATGGGGAAACATGGGAACTGTGGATGGGGAAAACAAGGATATGCCTCCTCTTTTCTCAACCGGTCTTAAGAACATCAACAATGGAGTTTTAATGTTTTTTTGGGCTGCCAATTTCCTTTAATTCTTTCTAAACAGCCTGCTCATTACTAACTTTAAGTAGGTAAATACATCATCGTTGGAGCGTCGTCTCCACTCTTTTCTTATTCCACTGAGCCATTTATTTTCCACAGCACGTTTTGTTTAAATATGCCCACTGCTTTTTTGGATTCACTCATCAGGATTCCTGTCTCAATCCCTCATAGCAATGTAGGTTTGACTAATGACTTGGAAATACGGAGTTGATTTTGCTTGTGCACAAGTCTGAGCCTTAGAGGGGAAATAAATGAGTAATAAGCTTTATTTGTGCCATTTATAGGGCGTCCAACCTCGGGTTTTGGTTCCTCTTCTATTCAAGTTGGCTCCAAGATAAATTAAATTATACATACTTTCAAGGTTGTAGTTGACTACGGTGAGATTTTGTAGCACCCGAGAGTCATGAATTTAGTTTTAATCTTATTGACTCGTAGGCCTATTTGGCTTACTTTAGATTCTATGGTGAAAAATGTTCCTTTGGCGTTTGAGATAGCACATGCCATAATACTGACATCCTTTGCATATGCTGCCAATGGTGTGGCCGCGAAATTGAGTATACTAGAGGCTTCAGCTGATATCTTAGCATTATGGTAGGCTTATCCCCTTGTTTTAAGACTTATTTCATTAAAAAGCTGTCTGTAAGCTCACCATTTACTCTAACCTAAGACTTTGTGTTTACCATAGTGACTTTGGCCATGCGGACCAGTTTTGCTTGGACGCAAAAGTCAAGCATTATTTTTTATAGCACATTTCTGTTGACACGATCTTATGGTTGTTTGAAGTCTACAAAAAGTTGGTGCACACTGATGTTAATTTCCTAGTACTTTTTGAGCACCTGATTTATTGAGAACATTTGGCCTATTATAGACCACCCACTTATAATTCCTTCCTGATACATTCCTTTAATACTTTCATAATCATACAGGGAGATTGCCGGCCGACAAAAATACCCTTGTAGGCTAGCATTTTTTGGAGACCGCTGTCCCTCACAAATCTGAGGCTATGGAGATCGCCGTGAGGTTCCTTCATGCATGACAGGTAACGATCCTGACTGAATCTGGACTACTGTACTAGTTTTGTTGGGACACCAAAATAAATCATTACTTTTCTATCGATGCTGTCATACGTTTGCTTGAAGCCTACAAAAATTGGTGCAAATCGATGTTATACGAGTATTCTCAGCAATTAACTGCAAATTCCCTGATACTCTCCTATAATACTTTCATAGTGCGGCTTAATTTGTTATTTCCATGATTTTGGAGAGAACTTTATAAGACGTACAAAGTAGAGTAATGCCTCTTTAATTTTCACACCTTAGTTTATCCCCCTTTTTGCGTATAGTACCTATTACATTTAGTAACTGCTCTTCTGACCATATTCTATATAGTAGTTGACGCAGAAGGTTATGCAGATGAGTACCTTTTTCTGAAACAGTTCTGTTGGCATTTCATCTATTCTTGGAGCCTCAGTTTTACTGAAGTCACGAATTGCTGCCTGTATTTAGATGAAACAAATGACTGATTGACTGTACATGTGGTGGGATCTAGTCATGTGTGTGACTAAATAATCGATGCATTCATAAAATGACCTGGGTATCACCAGATTGCAACACACAAAATCAGATCGACCACATTCTAATCCAACAAAGATGGACCTCGAGCATACATGCTGTCCATACTTGCCAAGGAGTGCGTAATGAATTCTTGACATCCATACCAACCCAGTCCTCTACAGAAGTTCGACATAGAAAATTTTACGAAGACCCTCGACATCCAGCTGGGTCCCATCGCTAAAAATGAGCGACGAGATATGAGGGGATGCGAGTGCGGCAATTAAGGCCATGGTGGAGTGGATGACCAGATATCAAGTCTGGCGTAAAATAAGTGATCGATGATGAGCGCCAGAATGCGTTGGACGCAGAGAATCACGACTATTACGGAGGGTACTTTACATATATATATATATATATATATATATATATATATATATATATATATATATATATATATATATATATATATATATATATATATATATATATATATATATGTATATATCTATATATCTATATATATGTATATATATATATATAAAAATATATATATCTATATAATATATATATACATATATATATATATATATATATATATATATATATGTATATATATATATATATATATATATATATATATATATATATATATATGTATATAATATATATATATATATATATATATATATATGTATATATATATATATATATATGTCTATATATATTATATATATATAATATATGTATATATATATATATATATATATATATATATATATATATATATATATATATATATATACACTACTGTGACCAAAAAATTAGGTGACAGAGTTATTATGTTTTTTTAGGTTCATTCATTAATGTTTGAGATACGCGTCGTTTCCGGGATGGCCTTCAGTTCCGTCTTCGCTGCGGCTTGAATGTCCTCTATCGTATCAAAACGGTATCCCCAGAGCGGTCTTTTGAGCCTGCTGAACAGCCAAAAGTCGCATGGCGTCAGATCAGGTGAATACGGTGGTTGCGGAACAATATGGGTTGAGTTTTTGGCGAAATGATCACGAATTACGAGTGCAGTATGGGATGGTGCATTATCGTGGTGTAAAAACTAAGAATTGTCTTACCACAATCCCGGCCTTTTTATGCGGATAGCGATACACAAACGACGCATAACGTTCAAATAATATTTCTTGTTGATTATTTGGGCTGGCGAAAGGAATTCATAATGCACAACACCACGATAATCGAAGAAGAGAAGAAGTTGCTGGTCGCCCAGAATGCTCTTCGTCTTTGACACGTTCACGGCCGGCTTGGAACTCACTATACTGCTTATAAACATTTTTTTTAGACATAACCTCATCACCAAAGGCTTTCTGCACCATCCTCAATGTATCCGCAGCAGAAAATTGATTCCGCATACAAAATTCAATGCAAATTCAACAAATTCCGACATAGCAAAAAACGAAAAACTCACTTTTAGCAGCTCACAAAACGACGCGTATTTCAAACACTAATGAATATTTTGACATGTAAATTTGACATAGATGTCACTGACAGTACGACCCACCAAAAAAAAAATAATTCTCCTTCACCGCGCGCAGTTTCAATTCAATTGTCACCTTATTTTTTGGACACAGTATATATATATATATGTATATATATACATATATATATATATATATATATATATATATATATATATATATATATATATATATATTTATATATATATATATATATATATATATATATATATATATATATATATATATATATATATATATATACATATATATATATATATATATATATATATATATATATATATATATATATATATATATATATATATATATACATATATTTATCTATTTATATATATATATATATATCTATTTATATATATATATATATATATATATATATATATATATATATATATATATATATATATATACAGGGTTATCCATTTCGTGGTGCCATTTGACGTTTGTCAAAATTAAATGTCATCCAAAGCGTGTTTTTTTCAGTAAAAGATTTGCTATTTAGAAATATGGATTGTTTAACAGTTGAAGAACGCGTTAAAATTATAAAATTTTATTATAGAAATGGTAATTCTGCTGTATCAACATTTAGGGCCTTACGACCCGATTACGGTCGACATAATCAACCTACACAGCAAACAATTTCGAACACAGTGAGAAAATTTTAAGAGACTGGATCGTTTATTGATATTGCAATGCCTGTGCATCATCGGAACATTCGTTCTTCTGAAAATATCGCTGTTGTTGCTCAAAGTGTGGAGGAAGACCCGAATTTGACGATTCCTCGACGTGCTCAACATTTGGGCTTGTCTTACGGCTCATTGTGGCGGATTTTCCATTTGGATTGCCATCTCCATCCATACAAAATCCAACTCACTCAAGAACTTAAGCCTCAATGCAGAATGTATGCGAATTGGGTGATTGAAGAACAAGCCGTTGATAACGATTTTTCGAACAAAATTTTCTTTAGTGATGAGGCTCATTTTTCGCTCAGTGGTTACGTAAATAAACAGAATTTCCGCATATGGAGCTCTCAAAATTCTCGGGTGATCGCAGAAAGGCCTTCGCATCGCAAAAAGTGACCGTTTGGTGTGCATTATGGTTTGGTGGTGTTATTGGCCCGTATTTTTTGAAAACGATCAAGAAGGAGCCAATACAGTCAATTCTGACCGCTATGGACGGATGTTAACCGATTATTTTGGGAGAGAAATTGAAGATTATGATCCAGAGCACATGTGGTTACAACAGGACGGAGCCACAAGCCACACAACATAGGCTAATCGAGCACTTTTGCAAGAGAAATTTCCAGGACGCGTAATTTCGAGATTGAGTGATGTCAATTGGCCCTCAAGATCCTGCGACCTAACTCCTTTGGGTTTCTTTTTACGGGGCTATGCGAAAGATCGTGTTTATGCGAACAATCTTCAAAATCTTGAGCAATTGAAAACCAATATTCGAGAAGTTATGGCCGAGATATTGCCGGCAATGTGCCCAAAAGTCATTGAAAATTACCTCAGAAGGATTGAGGCCTGTAAGAGGCCCCGTGGAAAACATTTGAATGATGTTGTATTTTATGTATAATGGCAAGGTTCAGTCTTAATATTAAATAAAAAAATTTTGTTTCTTTCTGAATATTTTATGCATTATCTGTAGCTTTACTTTCCCAAGCGTAAAATGGATAACCCCTATATATATATATATATATATATATATATATATATATATATATATATATATATATATATATATATATATACATATATATATATATATACATATATATATGTATATTTATATATATACATATATATATTTATATATATACATATATTTATATACAGGGTGCGTACGGTATTTGAGGACATGCATAAATGTGACTATAACTTCGCGAATGTTGTTTTTAATTTTTTTTTTCTTTTCAGGCGGACTACAACATCACTCAAGAAGTGAAGAGACATGCTGTCATCGTCGCTAAATGTGCGAACCGTACAGATTTAGAGATCTCTAAGTTTCTCAATAGCTCCCGTTCATTCGTGCGTAAGATTCGCCGTGGATTGGAAGCATTAGGAGGCGATACATAATCGGTTGCAAAACGCAAAAAGCACGAACAACGTTCTGACACTGTCCGATTTGCAGAAGTTTTAAGAGCAAGTGCAAGCGATCATAGACGAGGACCCTTCAAAATCAATGAGGGTCCTTGCGAGTGAGTTCATGTTTCTGAGCGCCTTATTCGTAGAGTTGTCCACGAAGACCTTCGGTATAAGTCTTACGTGATGCCCAAAGGACAGGTCATGTCGGAACGAACATGGGAACAGAGAGTTCTCCGATCAAAACGACTTTTAAACAAAATTAAACAACCTAAGGCGCTAAAATTTTTATGGTTTTTTTCCGACGAAAATTTTTTTTTTATCAAATGACCCATCGGAGAAATCACAGATGGCTATGTTCAAATATTAGGGAGGTTCCTGTTGTTATGCACACAAAATTTCCAGCCACTGCTATGGTTTAAGGTGTTGTCAGCAATAAAGGACATGTTATGCCACCACACTTTTTTACTGCATACATCGAGGTTTTGGTGACGGTAGTGAAACCCTGGATAGAGAATGTAAGCGAAGGCAGGCCATACATTTTTCAACAAGACTCTGCTCCTTCACATAAAGCGATGGCGACACAAAATTGGATGGCCAAAAGTTTCATGACCACATCACACCGAACCTATGGCCACCTAGCTCCCCAGACCTTAATCCTTTGGATTATTACGTACGGGGCGTACTTGAGCGTGAGACCAATAAGCGTCCTCATAATACCAGTTCTTCGCTGTAGACTGCTATTAATGCCGTTATGGTGAATATGGAGAAGGAGCATTTGATTCGGGCATGATATCGTTTCTGGACCCGAATCGATGAGGTTATTGCTCCTATAGCGATTTTATTGAATAACTTTATAGCCATATATTAATTTAACGTTACATAAAAAATTCTTAAAATTTCATTAAATTTTGTTAAAAATACAAGCTAATTAATTTTACTCTCAAGTTGTCCTCAAATACCGAACGCACCCTGTATGTATCTGTATATATATATATATATATATATATATATATATATATATATATATATATATATATATATATATATATATATATATATATACATACATATATAAATATATATATATATATATATATATATATATATATATATATATATATATATATATATATATATATACTTTACATATATATATATATATATATATATATATATATATATATATATATATATATATATATATATATATTCTTCTTTGTAGCACTACAGCCCCTCTCGGGCCTTCGCTTAGAGATAGTCAGAGTATCTAATTTTCATGGCTACATTGATTTTTTCAGAAGTTGGTTTGGTCAGTACCACGCTCCCGTGTGCCTGCTCACCTATGATATGATCTGATTAAATCAGTACATAACACCGCTGAGTGAACACTCATAGTCTGTCCGAAAAATCCCCTGAACTAAATTACGTTGCTCCCAACGAGATTTGAACCAGGGACCTTCGGCTTATGGGTTCATGCTCTAACCACTACAATGCACAGACTATATATATATATATATATATATATATATATATATATATATATATATATATATATATATATATATATATATATATATATAAATATCAGTATATATATTGATAAAAAATAGACGTAAGGATTCTGTCATTTTGCTTGTTATCCATAAGCCAGTTTCAAAATGGCGGCGGGCTAAATATGTGATTTTTTCAGATTTTTTTTACCATCCAGTGGCAGTATTTTCCAACGAATATTGATGAAATTTTTGGTACATTTTGCATTCTCCTGGATCCCCTAATTTATAAAATGACTTTTTTATTTCAGATTCTAATAGTTCAAATTAGGACCTTTTATTTGATACCCCACTCGACTACCTTTGAATTAAACTTTTTTTAAGGGCTCATGCGTTATAAAAAAATTTTAAATTTTTGGTAAGACCTAAAATTTTGAGAGACCATCACCTTTGACCTTTTCATAAAGTTTGAGCATTCTAGGTTTTAAAGTTTCTGAGGAAACATTATGTGACGCACGGACAGACGCACAGACAGGCCGCGAAACTAGTAGGTCGGAAATTTCAACCCTAATATATTTCGCTGTTATTTCCACTAAAAGTGTACTGCTTGCGCATTCATTTAAACTAAGGTCTCGTCCGTTTTCACCTGTAATTGATTCAATATTTACAAGTATTGCGCAGCACGCGATCTAACTTTTTTTATACTAACATTTACATTCTTTTTAACATTCTTTTATAGTCTAATGGATTTTCTGTGAATGCTTTGTTTGGTTCATTTTAATTCATATAGATTCTTTCATCTACTTCTCTCTTCATTTTATTGACGAAATTCGATATTGTGTATTTATATTTGTATTTCTACATTCGATGAATTTCATCTTTTTCTTTTTTTTAATTCAAATTATCTTTAGGATAGTATTTAAAAGCTTAATGTTATTTGATTCATTAAACTATACATGGTCTTAGCTTAAAATAATAAATAGCTTAAAATTAAATATATTTCTCTTATTAATTTTATTCGATTGTAAACAAAACAAGCTGAGACTAATGTATTTTAATTCGTACTTGAACTCTGGTCACTGCTGCGATGTTTGTTTATATTGAATTGATAAAAGGTTTATCGCGCCAATGCAATGTTGTATGAATTAATGACAAGCAGGAGCTCGTCTCAAGTAAAGACATGAGATCTTTTCTTTCAAAGCATCGACGTGGCGGAATGTGTTAGACGTGGGTCTCATGTCTGTGCGTTCGTCGGTTCGCTCCCTAGTCACGTTATAATTGCAATTTTAGCACAACTGATTTTTGTTTATGTATTGCGGGTTAAAGGATCAACTTATTCTTTGAGATTACGTTGAACTTTACAATCAGTAACGTGGTAAGCTAATCAGCTGCGTACGATTTGCGGTGATGACGTGTGTCTCCATATGCGTGGCATTGGCATGGATGAGCGGTGGATTGGGAACAAATTGACAGAACAAATGATGGAGCTTGCGGAAAAAAAGAAAACTTACTGGATTGGAAAAATGAAATGAGAGACCGTCGAGTTTGAGACATGAAAAAGGTGAAAATGTCGGAGGTAGACAGTAAATTTTGAAGAGGAGTGACAGTTGATTAAGTGAAGATTTGGACAGGGTATTGGAATATTGAAAAGGTGGAAAAAGAATTTGTTTAACGTTTGTTTTGCGGAGTTCTTGAGGATAATTAGGAAAAGTAATATGAAATTTGTACAGCAGTGAACTCGTGGAAAATTAATATTCAGATATCGCTTGAAACCGGCTACCGCGGTTATCTAGTTAGTGATAATTCCGTTTTGCAGGGAAGTGGTGAAAACTGCATAATATTAATGAAAGAAATGAATTTATAAATAATATATAGCAATTCAAGTTGGTGCAAAGATAATCTCTCCCATTTATTCCATTTCTTAAGCAATCGAGAATTTCACTAAAAGTTTCATGAAGTTATTCAAATGAGTTAGTTACTGTACATAATCCGGATGGGAAATAAGTGAAAGCACTAAAATAAAACTTGACGCTAATAGAGCGATTCATAAAATTGAACATTATTTCGAGCAAAACAGTCGGAAAGAGTGCCGAGCGAGATTTGGTAGTAGTGGCCGGGGTAATTTAATTTTTTTACTTGTAAGAGTTTAACAATCAATGTTTCAGAGTGCCTCCTCATCTTCTCAATTGCAGAGCACTCTTTAGCAGGAAAGGGTTAAATACATTCATCTGTTTATTTAACTAAATAAAATTTATCGCTGTCATACTTGTTTAGTCATTTAAAATTTTCTTGCAATTAATTTAATTTATTTCCATTTCCTTTGTTATAATTTTGTTCAACTTTTTCTTTATTATTACCATTTAGTTGAAAGAGGGATTTTGTCTTTCTTTTTCTCATTTATATTTATATTTTTCATAATGAAGTTTACTTTGTAATAAACGGCCATTTCTCAAGATGTCCTTCCCTCCCTTTCTTACCTTACTTGTTAAGTGTTTTTTATGTAGGATGGCACAGCATGAACAGAGGATTCTCTGACATATCCGTGATATGACTGAGCACTACCCGACCTCAGTATGCCATCTTGGGGTAAAGAACTCTCTGCAAAAAGTTATTGTCTGCAACTGCAGTAGCTACCGTGGTTGTAACACTCTGTTTTGGATGAGATTTGGCACATTGATTGATGAGACCTGTTACCTTACAGGAACCCTCGGCGTGGGAGTTCCTTCGGCTAAGGACCTCGGACCCGGCTTGCCGTTGAAGGTGGTCATAAGAGACACCACTCGCTTATGCCCTGGTCCTGAAAAACTGCCGAGCGAGAACACGGCCGCCGAACACCCCTCACCCAGCTCGAACAACTACTTACTATTTTTTTTTCCAAACGAGGAAGGATTAGCCTCACCGGGTGACCACTTGCACATCCTGCCGGGTACCGAGCGAAAATCTAAGGAAAACACCCGCGCTAAACAGTACCGGAATAATTTACACTGGAAATTCACTCCCGATCGCACCCTATAACTCGCACGAGGGAAAACCTAAGAAAAACACTGCACTGAAAAAAATCCCGGAATAAATCGCTATGAAAACTTACCCCCAAACACACCCGAGCCAGGTGTGCACTTTAACTTCGTGGCAATCCTATTTTTCTTTTAAATAACCAAAAATATTTTCTCTATTTAATCATATATTTCATGGTAAAGTGGAAAGAAAATTCAAGATCGAACTTTAATTAATTGAAATGCAAAACTTTACTTACTCTACCTAGTTGTGTGCCCCCGAAGTAATTTGCGTTGCAAAACTCTCCTGCCAGCGCGCTTATTGTTGAGTTGATGTCGCCAATATCCCTAAATTGAATTGTTGCCGCTGTTGTAATTTTCACTGTCGCAAATTTCTTCCCTCGATAAATTTCCAAAAATCTCGGTTCGCTATCCACACTTGGTCCTCGGTTGTTGATCGTTACCCGCCAGAAAAGAGAAAGAGCCGTTCTTTCTTTTCTGATTTTTTATCGGCTCAGGTAAAAATGTCAAAGTGACAGACGCTCTGTCAATATTGTGTTTTTGTTTGTTTCTCGAAATCAATATTTTGGTCTGCAATGCTCAAGTGTTTTAGAATTCTTAGCGCCATAATCAAGTCCCCAGGAAATATTGTAATATACTCTAAACTCCTTTTAATCACTTCACAAAGAGGTGACGCGTCATCGTATGAAAAGCGATTGCCTGTTTCAAGTGGTTTCAGAAATATTGCCATTTCTTGCAGCCCCGCTGAAACTGACGACTCGAATATCTCATGATGCTTTGCTAGGTCAACAAAAATACTTTCGTGTTCAACAGGGAAACGAACGTCATTAGAATGTCGAATGCGGCAGTCGATCAAGTCGACCAAGTAGCTTAATACTGGGAATTTATACTTGAGAGCAGGAGTCAGGATTTCTTTGTACTTGACACTTTCGCTCTTTTTCAATGAGATGTTGTTGTGAATTGAAGGCAGTTCCTCAACAGTATAAGTTCATCCAGGAGTGTAACATGTTTGACTATAAAGCGCGTGTAAGTGCTCGATTAGAGCATCGGTATCGTCCTATGTATTTGCAATCGCACTCATGTGATAATGTGTTTGAATCCGAAATGAAGTTTGAATCCCCAACTTCTGAAGCCGATCGAAATCTCGAGTCATATGCTTGGATTTTTCTTTCATGACTCCTTCGTGATAAAATCTTCTGCAGAGCTGAAGCGTTCTGCAAGTCGAGCACCTATTTTTAAATGGCGCACTTTAGGGCCTGGTTAGGGTTGGTCACACGCCCACTCAAAGCTCAACGCTATTTTTAGTATGTTTGTTGCGAGTTTAAGTCGATCTTTGTGGCCCTGGAAACTGACTTCCGAATGAAATTTCTTCGGTCGAAAGATTGATTTGTGTCAAATGAGTTAGTAGTTGTTCGGATATGTAAACGAAATTTCAATCTCACGAGCACAACTTGGAAGCATATCGAAATCAAAACGCACAAGGGCCGTCTTGAATGGATCATATACTATAATTATATCTTCAAACTCTTCTTCTACGTCCATTTCATAGTTCTCCTGTTCTTCTTTGGTATTATCGTCATCCCCAACAATTTTATCATCACTCAGTATCGGTGCAAACTGTTCGCCCTGCGACATTGTATCTTCGTCGATTGGAACGACTTCTTGTATTTCCTCGGGAGCCTCAGCTGGCGTAGGAGTTGTTGCCGCAGAGTCATCGTCAATCGGGCGAGATGGTTGCAGACCTGTTTTGCTTTTCTGCCTTTATTTGTAATCGGAATCATCACCTATATCCGAGAAATGATCTGCCGTTTCAGGTTAATGTGGTCGACGAGGCGAACTAAAATGTTGAGATGGGGGAGTATGAGGCCACTTGTGCTCGCGCTCGAAATGCTCTGGTATGTCTCGCGAGCGATCTCGTCGTATGCGTCTTGAATGTCAATATTCCAGACTTCGCGCTTCTGCCTGCTTGGATAATCTCGATCGTTGCTACCTGACCTCGAATATATGCGATGTCACGAGTTTGAACGTTCCAACGAAAGCGATTTTCTTCTGGACACTCGTTTGGGTTCATGTTCGCAAATTCCATCTTGACTTGAGGTCTGACAATAAGCAAAGTTTCTTTCAAATTATGGCTCTGGAAATACTTCACCCCGGGAGTGAAACAAACAGAGCACTTTCGATTATTTGTTTTGTTTTTTGTGTGAAGAAATAATTGATACGGCGCTTGTTTAAAATGTTAGCAGTTAAATCCTTAATGTGCGTATATGCTGTTGGCCCCGACTCTTGTGCTCTTAACTTTACAGATCTGTTCGCAGTATTATCTCGATCTTTATAAAAACAACTCTCCATACAATTCCATGAAATTTATATAATTAATAAATTCTACTGCCATACTATCAATTATAGTGTTTTTGGACAATTTTAACTGTTATTTTTACTTTATATTTTTATTTTAACCTTCACTCATTTTTAATACTACCCTTGGCTCGGGTGGTATTTTAACAACCGCTGAAAAACAAAAAAAAAGACAAAGTGCAAATGGTTTCCGTGATAGACCTTAAGGTACAAACATTTAAGTAAATCCAACATTAAATGCATGCATTCAAAATAATGGCCCCCAAAGGTCAGAAGGTAAGCACAATTCGCTATTTTAGTAGCTAGTGCAATAATGAATATTTTTTATGGAACGTTTGTAATGGTTTAACTTGGAAGTATTCGTACAGCAGACCATCTTTAGGGAATTATAAAATATTTTTAACAATAACTTACTAAAATCGTGACTTGTCTGTCAGTCTGCCCGTCGGTAACAGCAAGTTTTCTCCTAAACCACATGAGGTAGATAGATGAGATTGTCTAGGGAGGTCAAAAGTGGTGCACTCTCAAAAGTTGCAATATTTTAAGGTGTCTAAGGAGGTCTCCCTATACACAGATGTGACTTTTAAAATAATTGGTATGGATGTCAAGTAAAAAACTTTGGTGAGAACTTTTCAAAACAGGTCCTAAATAAGAAGCATTTGCAAGGAGAGGTGCTGGATGAGGGAAAAAGTATAAAAAATTGGTGTTCCCTTTTTGCGATTGAAAATCTTTGCACAGAAAAATCTAAAAAATCACGGATAAATTGTTTTGATTGCCATTAAATTGGTTTTACTGGAAAGATAATTCTTTGCGATTTTTATTCGAATACAATTTTGGCTATGTGAATGCTATGACTGGAACGGAGGAAGTACGAATAAGAGGTCCCATTTTTGACTATTCTAATCAATAATTAAGGCCGTACCTCAACGTCGCGAATGTTGTTTTCCAAATGGTCAAGCGTCTCGGGCTTGTCAGCGTAGCCGAGTGATTTGGCGTATTTTCACAAGAAATAGTCCGGCGGTGTCAAGGCGCAAGTTCTTTCAGGTCAGCTCAACGGTTCAAAACACGAATTTATACGTTCATCAAATGATTTTTTCAATAAATCGATGGTTGTACGATCTGTAAACCATGTAGCGCTATCCTATTGAAACTATAGGCTTCATGTATTACAATATGTCGATTTCAGAACGAAAAAGGCATTGATAACGCTATTGACTATAATGTTACTCCCAGCAGCATTTTTGAAGAAATATGGACCAATGATTCCACCAGCTCACAAAGCATACCAAGCAGTGACTTTCTTCAAATGTAAAGGTGCTTGGACAACTGCCTGTGGTTGCTTATTACTCCAAATGCGACAGTTTTGCTTATAGATGCAGACATTCAACCAGAAATAAGTCTCATTGCTAAACAAATTTTATTATTAATTTCGGAATTTGCTGCAATTTATTCTTAGGCCCATACACCGAATCTATGCCATGCCAGGTGGGCGTTCGGCTTCAATTCCTGGATGAGTTGGATTTTGTAAGCCTGAAAACTAAGATCCTTCCGTAAAATTTTCCTTAATGTGGATGGACATAGGTTTAATTATTGAGCATAATATTGACTGAACTGACAACTGCTATGGTTTCTTTAAGCGCACTCCACGATGTCTGGATGGATGCATACGATCTATGGTTAATTGAATTAATTGTTCTAATGGATGATTATGTCGGCCATAAAATTGACGGACTGTGCGATGAGTTTCTCAAACAGATCTATTTTTCGAAATAAATCTGTACAATTTGCAGACGCTGCTCTGTGGTAAACCCGAACTGCTTCAATCAACATCTCTTAAAGCTCGTATTATTTGCAATCTTTCTTTACTGTGACTGCTCGATCTAACCGCTCTTAAAGCTCGGAGGACTCCTATCTTTCTTCTACACGGACTGTCGAGCTAAGCTTGGGCGCGCGGGATTGAACTGTCAAACCGGATCGGAGTTCATCGGGTTGGTTGCAGCAATCAGGAATATTGTATTTAGTTAAGTGTTATCAACAATGAATATTAAAAGACTGTAGTGAAAGCTTTTTGAAATAAAACAGAATTGTAAACCTCTTCTTTGAATACATCAACCTACGGTTTACAACATTGGCGACGAGGAATTACGAAAACACGTATGTCTAACCTCAAAACGGACTCAAACCAATTCAAAGTTTTCTGCGACTTATTTCAAGAGCAAATGGCTCTACGAAATCAGCAAATGCAACAATTGCTTCGATAATAGAACGCGGCGGCTGCACCAGGCCAAGCGCCAGCACAAGATTCAACAGCTTTTAAAGTGAAATGTCTTGCCGATTCCATGGTGCAGTTCGATTACGATCCGGACAACAATCAAACATTCGAAGCGTACTATAAACGCTACGAGTCGCTGTTTACAACACAAGCAACCGACCTCGACGAACCAACAAAGATCCATCTTTTTCTTCAACAATTTCCACAAGCGCAGTACCAACGCTACGCAGACTCAATTCCACCACAGATTCCTCAAGAACTCTCAAGCGACTCTTTGGTTACAGAGAAACAAAGTTCGCAATGCGGCACAAGTGCTTCAAGCTTGAAAAATTCGACAGTGAAGATTTTAGTGGGTATGCAGCGCGCATTAACAAAAATGCTGAGAAATTCGAAATCGCTCGATGCTCGCCTGACAAGTTCAAGGTTTTGTTATTTGTGAGTGGTCTCACGTCATCACAAGACTCGCTGATCCTTGAAAAACTTCTCACAAAAGTCGACAATCAACACATCGAAGTCGAGAAAGCAGCCAACGATGCGGCAAGAGCTCTGATCCACAAGCTGAACCTTCAGGACTTAGTGAGTGAGGCTGAACGTATCACCTGTTTGAAGATCGATAATAGGAAAAGTGGGTGAATCGTCGGGTTCTTCTGAAGTTTATGCTGTCCATCATTTCAAGGGTCAAAGTGGTAAGGCATGTAAGAGTCATTGGGGTGATAAAACCGATCATCCGCCGTATGCTTGCCCTGGCTGTGGCGAAAGGCATTGGTTGGCAGATTGCCCCTTCAAGGAGAAGACCTGCAGCAGATGCAACGGGAAGTCACATAAGGCAGGCAACTGTGACATTTACAAGGATTTCCGAGAGAAACGCAACACAAAATACAACAAGAAGGGCGACAACAAGCCGCAAGCGAACCAAGTACAATCAGAAGCCAACTTGGTTTCCAGCAGGAAGTTTCTCAAGCCGATTGTCAACGGTGCTCAGCTAAAGATGCAGTTTGATACAGGTTCAGACATGACAATCATCTCTGAGGCAAATTGGGAGACGTTGCGATACCCGAAACTGACTGCATCAAATCGAACGAACGCAACAAGTGCTTCAGGAGACGTGATTCCATTACTGGGATACTTCTGGTGCAACATTACTCTGAATGGCATTCGAAAGCAGGGATGCTGTTTCATTACACCGCTAAATCTCAACCTTTTCAGCATTCCCTGGATCAATGTGTTCAATTTGTGGAGTGTTCCAAACGACAACGTCTGCAATCAAGTCAGGTCAACATCTTGCGATGACCTAACCACAGAAGTAAAATCAGAGTTTTATGAACTCTTCTCAAATGGCCTTGGTTGTTATAACAAAGCTAAAATCTCACTCAAACTAAAACCGAGAGCTCAACCAGTCTTCCGAAAAGCTCGTTCGGTTCCACAAGCAGCTTGTTCTACTATTGCCACTGAGCTAGAACGTTTGCAGCACTTGGGCATTATCAGCCCTATCAGATATTCTCAGTAGGCAGCACCCATTGTCGTAGTCAAACAAAAGGATGGAAGAGTTCAAATTTATGCTGATTATTCGACGGGTCTTAACGAAGCACTTGAGCCAAATAAGTATCCTTTGCCATCACCCGATCAAATTTTCGCAAGTTTCGCAGGAAAAAAGTTTTCAGCACAATCGACTTATCAGACGCTTTCCTTCAAGTGGAAGTCGACGATATATCCAAAAAGGTGATGGCCATCAACACCCACATCGGATTGTTTTAGGTCAATTGCCCCCAGCAAGGCATTAAAAGAGCCGCTGGAGAATTTCAAGCAATTGTCGACATGATGCTCAGTGGAATCTCAATGTTCGGTTTCATCGACGACATGGTTACTAGCGGTGAGAATGCTGATGACCACAAGCAAGAGTTGAAGAAAACACTGCAACGCCTGCAGGAATTTGGGTTCAAACTCAACATCAACAAGTGTCAGTTCGGGAAGAAATCTGTGCAATTCTGTGGACATGTCATCGACGACAAAGGCATCCGATCACAGCCTGAAAAAAATTGGGAAGTCACATCAGCGCCTCCGCCAGCTAATGTCAGTCAGCTCCGTTCATTCTTAGGTTCAGTCAATTACTATGGCAAGTATATCAAGTCAATGAAGACGCTGAGGGGTCCCCTGGATGTCAATGGCAAGATGTTCACCAGGAAACTTTTGACAATCTCAAAAAGATTCTGGGATCAGATCTGGTACTTACGCACTTTGATCCCAACAAGGCCATCGTTCTAGCGACAGACGCGTCAAAAAACGGCATGGGAGCTGCCCTCATGCACCGTTTCAACGACAATCCACTGCATCCTATCATGCATTATTATATTGAAAAAGAAGCGCGAGCACTCATCTTTGGCTTAAAGCGATCACATTTCTACATCGCTGGGCGACAAATTACCGCGCAAGTCGATCACAAGCCTCTGTTGTCCATCTTTGGTTCGAGAAACGGAATTCTCGTATATACAGCGAACAGACTACAGAGATGGGCGCTAATCATCGTGGCTTATGATGTTAAGTTCGAATTTATTGGAACCAACAGCTTCAGATATGCTGACGTCGTATCTCACCTTATGTCAAAACAGATGAAAGCTGATGAAGCGACAATTGTTGCTGCGGTACAAGTCAAGGGCATTGACAACAATGACGAACAGTTGTTAAGTTTCGCAATACAGTCAGCAAAGGAGCTTCCTGTCACCTTCCAACAAGTACAAGAAGAACGAAAGCCTGCCCAAATCTTCAGCAAGTGATCGAATTCATTGTGACTGACAGCTGGCCCCAGCGCAAAAGTCAGATCGAAGGAATCGAAGTCGCTTCTTTTTTCAGACATCGCAATGAGCTAAAATTCGTACAAAATTGCATTTTCCGTGGCGAACAAATCATCATTCCATCAAAACTGCGAGCACATATTCTTCAGAACCTACATAAAGGTGAGTGGGTGAGTGCCGAATGAAGCTATTGGCAGCCGACAAAGTCTTCTGGCCTGGCATAACGAAAGCTATAGAAGTAATCGTTAAGACTTGCGAACGTTGCGCAAGGGAATCAAAGGCGACACGCAAATGTACCTTGCAGCCCTGGCCCATGCCATTGAAACCATGGATGCGCCTTCACCTTGATTACGCCAGCCCCATCAGCCGCTCCTACTTCCTAGTGGTTGTTGACGTCTATAGCAAGTGGCCAGAAGTTATAAAAATGGCGACAATAACCGGAACGAAGACGGTCGAACTTTTTGCTGATGTGCTGGCCCGACAGGGTCTGTGCAAAGTTTGCGTCACGGACAATGGACTTCAATTCGTGTCGAGCTCGTTTGAAAACTTTTGCAAGACACACGGCATCAAGCATCTTACGACCGCCTACTAAAGCCCTCAGTCAAACGGTCAGGCGGAACGATTCTTTGACCTCCTTAAAAAGGGCTTACAGAAGGCCGAAGGAACCATCGAGCACAAATTGCGAGAATTTCTGATGACGTATCGCTACACACCATCATACAATCTCGGAATGAAATCACCATTCGAATTGATGACCGGCGGTAAGATGCGCACAAAACTCATTTTGCTCAAGCCTCAAATCGATCAACCTCCTTCAGACAAAGCAAAAATGGAAAATCAATTTAACTTGCATCACGGCGCAAAGTGGAGAGAGTTTTCACCCGGAGATGAAATCCTTTAAAAACTCCACACAACCAGTGATAACTGGAATTGGACGCCTGGCTTCGTGAAAAGCCGAGATGGAGCTGTCAATTACTCGATTGACATTACAACGCCGTCAGGAAGTCGAACCGTACGAGCTCACATGAATCAGCTCAAACGCCGATATATGAAAAACGAATTGATTGAATTGTTTGACTTGCCCGAGTTTAGTGACGAAAATAATCTGCCAGTTGGTGAAGTTAAACCGATTATCACACCTGGCAACAATCCTTGACATGTCGACCACTCTGACGCTCACAATGATGAACAAGCCGGAAGTGAGGATGAAACTCAAGAAGAACCTGAAGCTGAAGTCGAGCCTCGTTACTCAATTCGAACAAGTCGGGGAGTCACATCAAAATTCAATGACTTCGTCAGATTTTAAGAGGGGAGGAATGTGTGTAGTAATCGAGGAGGAAAATGCTGCTTGGAAATCAATTCATCTCGAGCGGGCTGCACAGTCAATGAATATGCCAAAACGATAACATGTATCGATCTTGCATCTTTACCACTAGGAATAACCCTTGATTTGGAAACTGGATTAAAATTATCTGGAATACGCAAATCGGCATACGAAAACTATAAACGAACTTTCGAAGAAAATCTTTGAGCTCAACAAACTAGTCGGCATAAATGAAATTTGCATACAGCTAGGTCTATACGAACATCAAAAGAAAGCTACACAATTTTTGGAAATTTACAAGAAAAGCGTAGCTGATAATGAAAGCGATTTTGATACATCACATCCTCAGTATGCTGCAATGGCGGTTTACCAAGCCTGCAAAACTGGCAAAAAGGGCAAATCATCTAAATCTAAATCAATGCGATTGAGTCATTTGAAACCTGCTCAGTGGAATAAACTCGAATTAAAATTTGATAAACTGCTCGAAAATCATCTACAAAATGAAAAGAAGAATAAAAAGATAACCAAAGAGCAACAGGCTAAAGATGCGGGTAGTGAAAAGCAGCAATTGAACACATTTTCCCGCTAGTCTACGAGTTCCGCAAGAGACGTACAGTGGAAGATTTAAAATTCCTAAAATCAAAACAGGCCGTCGTAGAAGAGGAGGAAGAAGAGTCTGATAAAGAGTGCGAGACGGAAAATTCACTTCAGATGTTCGTTTTGCCACAATCCGATCGGCGAATTGCGACGAGAAGGGAGTCCGCTTCTGACCGGGACCGTGATCACGTCGGGGAGAATGTGATGGCGAATATGCACGTTTCCGTATAATCGGCAAGAGTCTAGAATAAGTTTTGCGCGTGGAAAAACGGATTGTGATAAACTTGTGGGAAAAATTTGGAAAGAGTGTAACAAGCATCGTGTAATGGAAAGAGTCGCGGAATTCGAAGGACGGATATTCATTTCGAGTGCATGAAAGGGCGAAAGAAGAAGGATCGCAACAATTGATTTTGTCAATTAGACACGTATTCAGTTTCGCGCGCTACGGTACAATTGGGCATTAAAACTAACGGTGTCGCGTAAGAGAATGTTCAAGTTTTGTACGCGAAATTGTGAAGTGATCGTGTAGTGAAAATGACCCGATGAAAATTTGTGCCAATCCTGCTCGAATTGGAAGCACCGCTAATTATATGCGTTGATATACATAGACATTATACGGATTTGTTGCGAGTATTCGAATATGGTGGATTTCCACTAGCAGCCAATTATTTAATTTGGGGTGATTATGTCGATAGAGGAGAACAACCGCTTGAAACAAGTTGCTTGTTGCTTGCCAATAAAATCAAATACCCGCAAAATTTCTTTTTACTACTTGATAACCACGAACGCGCCAGTATTAATAGAATTGATGGATTCTATGATGAATGCAAGCGATGGTATAATGTAAAATTATGGAAACCATTCACTGATTGTTTCAATTGTTTACCGGTAGCAGCGATTATTGATGAGTAAATATTTTGTTGTCATGGTGGTTTAAGTCCTGATTTACAAGGTATGGAACAAATACGTCAATTAATGTGGCCCAATGATGTTCCCGACACTGGCTTATTATGTGGTCTATTATGGAGTGATCCTGATAAAGATTTACAAGGATTTGGATTTAATATGTCGTGCGCATCAGGTCATTAAAGTTGGATGTGAATTCTTTGCGAAAAGACTACTTGTTACGTTGTTCTCTGCCAAATTATTGCGATGTTGAAAACATCTGAAAAGATAGCCAAATACTTATATAGCGGCTTAAATTCGGACCGACCGTCAATGCCTCAACGTATTACGCCAACGATAGCAGCAATAAAAGAACTAATACCACATTCAACAATTTTCATATCCATAAACGTTTTTATTTAACTATAATTTTAAAACAAAAAGTGTGCGAAGTCAAAACTAAGCTAAAATAAAAGTCTAAGAAGAAAACAATATAGATGTTGTAAGAGGTTACATGTTCCCATATAAGAAAAACAATTCAAAATCGGATTTAGAGGAGCGACTACATACAAATCACGAGTGTTATTGTGCTTTTTTAATTTATTCATGTAGGACCATCTGCATCGTCGTCGAGCGCTCGGAAGACCATGTGGGTGAGTACCCTTTTATTGTGTTATCTATATATATATTTTTGCATGTTTTTTTTCCATATAAAAAAAAAAAATGAAATTCATATAAATAAATAGGAAGAAGTAAATTACATATTTTAACTATGTTTACAATTTAAAAATAAGTATATATTCATTTTTCGATCAAAATTTGAGTTAATTCCAAAGCAATTATTTTGTTTTCTTCTCCATTACATCTTAAATTTCTTTTTGTTAAATTATAAAACAGTAGAATCTAAGTAATGCTTTTTATTGTTGAACTAATTGTAGCAAAAATGTTCTCTGTTTGCTTATGAAAAGTCATTATTTTTCTTGAAAGCTGTGGATTTTTATATGTTACAAAAAATTTAAAAATATTCAACTAATCAAGTTGGGAGCATAATTACATTTTTAATACATGTCAAAAAAACTAATTTAAATTTCCGGTTTAGTAGAAAAGCAATTTTATGAGCGTTCAAAGTTGTAATCAATGGTTTATTTGATTATTCTTTTGGTTGAATTCATTTTTTATGATTAGTAATTCTAACTTGAAACTCGGCGACCATTCTTGGTTTATCATTGAAAATTAATGAAAAGACTATTTCGCGAGTTTTGTCACACGTCCACACATGATTACATTCTCTACGTATTGCACCTAGTCTGTTCTAAATTATAGATAATTAATTTGTTGGAAATATTTCAAAGCTAAATACAATATATATATATATATATATATATATATATATATATATATATATATATATATATATATATATATATATTACATTTACGACTTGCAAACCTATCTACATTCGTAAATCGGGAAAGTATTCTAAATGAAAATGTTTATAGTTGTATGGGAATAAAATGAATAATATAATGAAGTGCTAATTTTCCCACAAAATCGGTCTTTCCTTTCTCCCGACTCTAACTGGGTATAGGACCCGGTACGGTGGCAGGCTCCCACCTCAAGACATGAGCCAGCCGCCGGGTACTTAAACAATACTTCTCGTTTCAGGTGACGTCGCGGGTTGAGTGGCCCAAGCACAGTGCCTCTTTATGGCATAGAGTTATGCAATCAAATTGTATAATTCTATGGCATAAATTGGTCACCGGGGTACTCCCCTTCTGATGGGAAAACTCATGCAATTCAAGTTGAATGAGTTTTCCACTCAGAAGAGGAGTACCTGGCCACTGCAACAAAATATATATGGATTTATTCCGGTTGGGTGGGTGCAAAGGGGCTCCACCACCACCCGATTGCCCCTCTTTCGTTTGTGGGCCATGAACTTCGTCGGGTAATGACGAGGTTACCCCAAGTCCGCCTTTCTTTTCAGGTTCCACTTGTTCTCGCAACAAGTTCTATCTCCCTCGGTGTAGTTATCTACAATTTTTGCGACTTCGGTCGCCTCTTGATCTCCAACCAAATTCGTGAGTGCGAAATTTTTTGTAGTGGGTCCTCGTGCTGGGAAAATGAACCCGCCCCACGGCAGCGCAATGCTAGCCTACCAGCGCATTCACGCGTCTCGAGACGAGGGCATTCTCGGCAGATACCGACACCTTCTTCTGCCGAGGCAGCAGAACATCGCTGCAGTCCTTTACGGACTTATTGAAACTCCTCTATTCACTACATGTGGTAAACCTGAACTGTTTCAATCGAAATCTCTTAAAGCTCGTATTATGTGCAATCTTCCTTTACTCTAACTGCTCGATCTAACCGCTCTTAAAGCTCGGAGGATTCCTATCTTTCTTCTACACGGACTGTCGAGCTAAGCTTGGGCGTGTGGGATTGAACTGACAAACCGGATCGGAGTTCATCGGGTTTATTGCAGCAATCAGGAGTATTATATTTAGTTAAGTGTTATCAACAATTAATATTAAAAGACTGTAGTGAAAGCTTTTTGAAATAAAACAGAATTGTAAACCTCTTCTTTGAATACATCAATCTACGGTTTACAACATGGCAAATCAAACAAAAAAACGCGGGATAGCTGTGACACCATAATTAGCATTAAAAGTATTGCCAAATTAAAATTCTATACTTCGAAAAATATAGTATAGGTAAATCTCTCTCGCGAAATATGCCGAAAATGTTCCAACAGAATTTGTGATTAACAATTCTTAAAATGATGCTCAATGTAACATAATATTCTATTATCCTCCATGTAACATTAATATTCTTTTATCGCCCTTCCAAATGCTTCAAGGCTTTGTGTGTAGTGTTCAACACTGAAGCAATGATAGACATTATAAAATTCGTCACCGATCTGTTCTAAACCAATATCACAATAGCATATTGTCGCGTGTTTTGGTTCGCGGCCAATAATTTTAATGTCCCGGGAAAGTGAAAACGCAATGTCTTTTAATTTAAGTTAAAAGAGTTTATTTAATTGCACAATGATCAATCTAATACTTTCACTAATTTTAATTTTCACTATTAAAAATCTAACACTTGTCCATAAATTTCTTATCGCAATTGTCTTCTAAATCACTTCACTATTACGAAAATCACTTTTCTATTACTCGAATAATATCGCTTCCCACACACTTTCGCAGTTTTTATCGCGGTCGAATGAATGATCCCCCCCATTCATTCAGCTCGCCTTTATATAGGGTCTCTACCTATTCACCCATTTCTCGTACATTATCGAATGTTCTACCGAGAGGTACCTAGTAGATTCGAGCAAATTAATGAATGGAGTGACGTCACTTGCAGATGTTGATCATGCTTGTTGGGTTCTCGTGGGTTCGAGTAAATTCATTTGTTGACGTTGATTATGAAAACAATTGCGACAGCAGCTCGCAGAATTATTTGTACATGTAATTATTTGTACATGTAACAATATATATGTTTTTTTTTCTTTAGCACTACAGCCCCTTTCGGGCCTTCGCTTAGAGAAAGTTAGAGTATCTAATTTTCTTGATCACTCTACAAGGTGATATGGTCAGTACCAAGCTTTAGCCGTGTGTCCGTCAACCCAGCTGCGATACGTTCTGATATTGAACTAGCACATATTATAACTGAACGGGCTTATGTCCGTCCGAAGAACTAAATCTTGTTGTCGCCAATGAGACTTGAACCAGGGACCTTGGGCTTACGGGGTGAATGCTCTGATCACTACACCACGCGGACTATATATAAATTTAAACGCAATTTAGTATTAAAAGGAAATTTTATTCATTCAGCAGAATCACAGTCGCTAACAAAACATATTCGTTTTCAGTACCATAGTTGAATTCCCTTCAAAATTCATCGATTTAATTCAATTTTAGTCGAATTAAATTTCTCATTTTGTACATATAAAATGTAGACAAGGACTGATGCTTCTTAGTCGGTAAAAATCTCGAAGATTAATGTTAAAGTTTGATCTTGATTCGAAAACGCTAGCTTCATAGAGCATCGCCTTTTAGCTGAAATGATTTCTCTGAAACTGGAGACCAGTACTAATGACAAAAGTTTCAATATCAAATTGTTTTGTACCATAAAGCGGATTTTCGGTTTCCCACAGGAATTGTGGGAATAGAACCGCACATACTCGTGATCCCGATTACCCGAGTGAAATCAGCTAGCTTTGAACCAAGTAAAAACCAAAAGCCGGAAAATATTTCAAAGTATCCTAAGAGCGACCAAATTAGCACATTCCAAAGTGTGAACAACTTTTGTTCTGTACAGGCTTTTATTCTATGCAAATTGTTCATGGCCACCACCCATACAAAGCCAGTAGCCTTAATGGCATGCTTCAGCATCGCAGCCATCATCAAGCCATAAATTTCAATAAACATTAATACGACTTTAGAACTCCATGGCATGGAACTTTTGTAAAATATTCCTTTTGTGGCTGAAATATTTCTCTGGTCTCTGTTCTCGGCCCTGTATGCTCTGCTCTCATCACGAGGTTTTACTAGCGCAAACTTTTACATTTTCATTCAGTTTTCTGTGTATTATAAATTGTGGGGCTCAGATGCCCGAGATAAAACCCATACAGCCACCTCACTCTGATTATCACTTTCCTCCCATAGACAAAGCGCCGAGGGAGGGTGGTGAGCCTGATGTAATAGGCATTTCACGCCAAACTAGCATCCCCAATACTTTAGTATATACTACAACAGCAGTTAGCAGCTTGTGTATGGTTTCCACGGCTGATTCGAATACATGTCGATAAGCATCGCGCTAAGCGTCACTTTTGTGAAAGGGTTAAACAAATCGATAAATGATTGATCAAGCGAAACGTACATGAATACACACGCGACCGGCAATAATGAGCTAAAATGATTATTTGGTTTTTGATTATTCGAAAAGGCACTTAATCAGTCAATAAAGTGCACTCAAACATCTGCAATAAATGTTTTGCGTTTTCAACGCTGCTGTTCCAGAATTTGATTTTGCATTATGAATGTGTTTTGTGTGATTTTCAAGTTGATTTTCAGTGTAGCTCTGTTGAGAGTTTTTGGTAAAAACCACGTACAAAGCAGGGTGCATTTCCCTTTCTTTTACATACGACCACATGCGAAATACAGAACATCTAATGGGGAATTGTTCCAATAAGATTCAAAGAGGACTTTAATGAAAAGCCTTACCAATTTTTTTTTACCATTATAAAGATAGTTTGTTTGAGATAATATTTATAAAAGGAAGGCAAATGTAAGAATATTAGCCTTCAAAGGGAGATAATGTCTAGTAATCATTATAACCAGGAACTATGCTGTGCAATACAAGCCCCTGACTTAAAATTAGCGTTTCAGCGTGCTTTCAGGGAAAGCCGCTGTCCCTGCTAAACCAACTTACAATAATAAAACTAACACAACGAAAAAAAGTTCACACAACGAAGCAAGGCCCGACGGCTGTTCAAGAAAAAAAGAATTGGCCTGCGGATATCAACTAAACAATATAATTGACTATAAAAATTGGGTGATTTCAGAAATGAAGCATAATGTACTTGTACTTGGTGAAAGTCATTGTATTCAATTTATCAAAGGAAGAAAAGCAACAAAACAAACATAAACCTGACTCATTAACAATGAAAACAAAAAGGAGAAAAATGTGAGAAAAATCAATCTTAAGTTCGAAAAAGCAAGAAAAACTCAGTTAGCAACCAACAAATTAAATATAATTTCAATTCCAATAAAAAATTTACTTTTCTCTTTTCCGGTGCCAAGCGCGGCGCATCTGAAAAAGAAGAGGAGAAGCCCCGGTAAAATTTTAAATCTTTTTGTTTTTGATGATAAAGCTGATGTTCGTAATAATATCAAGCATTAATTATTCATGCTTCCGTCGCTTTTCCAAAAGAAATTCATTCAAAAAAACGTTTGGAAACAAACAAAATCATTGAAAATTATTCGAAAAAGAAACAGACTGGTATTAAATGGAAAAAATACGCCTCATTATACATAACCGACACACATTGTGCCTATTCTCAAAAGATTCGCTAGATGTGCATATCTCCCGCAATTCGTAGCAGTATCAACCCTACAACTTTTGCAAATGCATTTGATTGCTTGTCACTATAATATTTCCTCAAACAATCCCCATCATCACTTCAAAGAGAAATATTTCAAGCTTTAAAACTTCTTCTTCTCCTTCTTCGTATCACTACAGCCCCCTTTGGGCCATGCTTCCTGCAACAATCTCCTCCAACTGTCACTGTCCGTTGACCACATCCTCTTATCTTGAAATCCGAGCAGGAATCAACTGTCTTCGTCGACTGAGTCAGATCAGCGTTTCCTCGGTTTCCCCACTGGCCTCTACCCTTCAGCTCTCCCAACGAATACCTTCTTAGGTATTCGTTGTTCGTCCATACAATTCACAATGCCAGCCAATTGCAGCTTCCACAGTCTTACGATCGTTCCAACATCCGGCTCGTCAAAAATTTCATACAGCTTATGGTTGTATACAATTTGCTATTTTTTTTTTTTTTTTGTGGTAGGGAGGTGAATGCTATTTATGCACAGAGTGTGGGACTCCCATACGCGACTGGACTACCCACTAAACACCTCCCCTGTCAACGTGAGAACCCAGCCTGGAACCGTTCGACACATTACTTCGGACCAGGTCTCGTTTTGCTACGCCGTGGAGCGCCTTCAAGCTGGGAAATCCCTTTCCTAGCGGGAGGAGAGAGGGGAAGATGAATTGCCAGAAGAGCGATCCCCCAGCCCCAGCGCCTCCGGCTGCTGTGGGTCCCTTTTATATTTAAGGACTGCCCGAGCATAATGTGCCACCTTGTTCCATTTGTCAACCGATTCGAGCATCACCGCAACTGTATTATCCGGGGTGAGCTCCCCCGTCTCCCTGTAGAGTTCCCTTCGCAGCCTGACCCATTTTGTACACGAAAAAAATGTGTGACAGGCATTGTTCTCCTCTCCTGCGCAAAACTGACAATCGGTGGACCGTGACTTACCGATCTTGTGCAGGTAAGACTGAAAACACCCGTGCCTGCTCAAAAGCTTGGTCAGAGAGAAGTCAGTCTCACCATGCCTTCGATTTAGCCACGGTCTCACATCCGGGATGAGACGTGCAGTCCACCTTCCCTTCGTGCAATTCACCCAAGACTGCTGCCAATCGTTGAGTGAGCGCTGTCTCTCCTCGCGGACAACTATCTCCCTCGCATCCTCGTTTCGGCGCAGGTAAATAGTGCGGCGCTCTCTAGCGAGGAGGGCGACAGGTATCACGCCTGCAATCACTCTCATCGCCGAGTCGGAGACTGTTGGATACGAAGATGCAATTCTCAGTGCTCCTCTTTTCTGCACCCGCGCCAAACGTTCCCGGTATACCTCCTTGCTGAGAGCGTCGCCCCATACCTCTGCTCCGTTCAGTAGCACTGACCCTACAGCACTCATCAAGAGAAGTATTCTTGATGGACTGGGCCCCCCTACGTTGGCCATAAGTCGACTCAGGGCCGATATTCCCGAAGCAGCCTTCTCAGCCGTTGCCCTGATTTGCTCAGAGAAACTCATCTTCGAGTCGATCAGTAGCCCCAGGTACTTCACCGCTGGCTTCGATTCGATTTGTATGTCTCCAATACTGATCATCCTTACTCTAGCGATTCTCTTTTATGTCAAGATGACCACTTCGGTTTTCTCCAGTGCTAAACTCAGCCCGCGAGCAGTCATCCAGTCCTTCACTCGGCGCATTAGCATACCTAGCCTAAGTTGCGCTTGTTGAACGGTGCGTCCAGCGATGAGAGCCGCAACGTCATCCGCATAGCCAACCAAGCGCGACTCATCTGGCATCTCAAGTCTCAGTAGCCCGTCGTTAGACACGTTCCACAGGTCAGGACCAAGGATAGATCCCTGGGCAACACCCGATGTAATTTCCATCCTTCGTTGGCCCTGTGTCGTGTCGTAGAGCAGGCTTCGGTCCTTTAGGTAGTTCCTCAAAAGCCGCATTAGATATTCTGGAACTTGAAAAGAGTTTTCCAGCGTATCCAGAATATCCACCCATCTAGCGGAGTTAAAGGCATTCCTGGCGTCGAGTGTCACCAACAGGATGATCCGTCGCTTGGTGCGACTATATGCCTCTGCCTTTTGGACCGCGCTCACCACCTCTGCAATCGCATCAATGGTAGAACGTCCTGCTCTAAAGCCGTACTGCCGAGGAGATAGGTCCCCAGCAGCACGAATCGCGTTAGTGAGTCTTCCCTTGATGAGTTTCTCTAGCACTTTCCCAGCCGTGTCTAGCATGCATAACGGGCGGTATGCAGACGGCGATCCGAGATTTCCCTTCCCTTGCTGATCAGCGCGAGCCTCGCGACCTTCCATCGTACCGGGAAAACCCCGTACCGTAAGCAAGCGTTGAATGTGCTGAGCGGCAAGTCAGGACAATGGTGATAGACGAGCCGCAACACCTCAGCTGGAACACCATCTGGACCTGGAGCCTTCCTCGTTTTCAATGAGAGAACTGCCTCCCTCAGCTCCAGCTGTGTGAAGAGTGGGCACTCTACTGCTGTTTCATCATGGACAGCGTCAAAACGGACGGGATGGGCGGGGAAGAGTCCTCGCACTATTACGTTCATCTTTTTTGCGTCATGTACACAAGGCTTCCGTAGCGCACCAAGTTTCCGCATAACTAGCTTGTAGCCAAGGCCCCACGGATCCTTGTTCACATTGTCCACTAGGTCTTGCCAGCAGCAAGCCTTGCTACTGTTGATCAGCTTGTGAAGGCATTTCCTGGCCGACTTATATGCTACCACCTGCTCGCATGCCTCATCAGGGTTCCGCACCCGTTGAGCCTCACGTCAAAGCTTGTGACACTCCCTTCGCTTTCGGCGATTTCAGTTGACCACCAGTATACTGGGGGCTTGCCGTGCCAGGGTCTTTGACGGAGCATAGAAGCACAGCAAGCAGTCGTAATGATGCTCATAGTAGAGTTCACCACGTCTTCAGCTGCCCGTTCTTCCGTCCGCTCCGAAGCCCCCTGCAGCGGCTCACCTGCTGTGAGAACCTTGACGAAACTCTCGACGTCCATCCTTCCAATGTTCCATCCAGTTATGGAAGGCTGAGAGCACGGAGGTCGGGAGATAGCATCACTTATCTCAAGCAGAGTGCCCTGATGATCACTGGCTGAGTAGTCCTCTAATACTTTCCAGTGTATCGTTCGTACTAAGGACTCCGAGGCGATTGTCACGTCCGGTATGGTTCCCTCCCAGCCAATACGGCGGAAAGTTGGCGTATTTCTGGAGTTTAGTACGACGAGGGCCGTCCTGGCCGCCATTTCCAGGATTCGTTTTCCCCGCGGATCCGTCTGAGGCATGCCTCATTCGATTGCTTTAGCGTTGAAGTCACCCCCAACGAACACTTTGCCCTCTGCGTTCGAGATAGCGCCCTCCAAAGCATTAAGCTTGGCTTGGAAAGATGATATTGACTCGTTGTGCGTTAGGTACACAGTAAATAAGGTGATCCCTGAGCACCGAAACTACACGAAACCATCCCCCCGTCCACAACTCTCCGCTTGAAAGTCACTGTTCCGAACCCAGATGGCGGCAGTACCAGTTTCATCAGATCCAATTCGCTATTGGTTCCCGTCCAGTTTCCTTCCAATTATCCAACTCAGGACCCGTCGCTGAAAGATGTTCAATATGTTTGCGGATGCTTGGGTTAGGGTCCAGATTTCACATCCATTGCATAATATAAGCCTTATCACAGATTTGTGTACTTAGAGCTTTGTTTTCCTGTGTATGCAGCTGGTCTTCAAGGTTCGACATAGTTTTCATTTACTGAATTTGCCTTGCGTTAGGCAATCTTATTTCGTATTCTTTATTTAATCTAGATCACTTAACTCTAGAATATATAAAATTTCATTTTTATGATTATATATTTTTTTATCAACTCTGGCCACACCATGACGTGCAACTCAGTAAAATGTGTAGACTCAATTGACAAGCCCTCAATAGTTGTTTATTTTGGTTTTTGTGACCGATCTTTCCACGCAACGTGTGTTAACCTCAAAGGTTCTATAGCTGACATAATCAATAAAGCCGGCAATCGGGTCCAGTGGTATTGCGCTTCCTGCAGGAGACTTTCAATTTCTGTCTTCGTTTCTTGCCTGCGTCTTGCTTATCAGACAATTAAATTACTCGCGAAGGAACTGAGCTGCTTGCAAACGAAGTGCTCAAGCGCGTTTTCGGATATCGATTCATTGTTATGGTCTACTGAAGCATTCTCCTCCGAAATATCAAAGCTTCCTCTTTCTTGCGATCAACCTCCATCGGTTGTTGGTTGTTGTTCATCCTCTACAAAAAAGAGCCTTAGTAAGCCATGATCATCGTCAACATCATCATGAAACAACCAGAATATAACGTTAAGAGGTGCAAATCTGTCCATCATGACAGGGTATTTGCCGCAGAATATACCCGCATCGTCATCAAGCAACGCAAATGGTTAGCGGTGATTCAGACACTTTGCCTACTTCACAGCCTTCTACGTCTATCATTACAAGAAGTATAGCACAGAGATCTTCATTTGATCGGGGAGCCATTCCAAAAAATTTCGAAATTTGGCAAGTTCCTGAGGAATCGCCATCCCTCCAAGTTGTAGCACCACCACATATCAAGGCTTACATATAATACATCCACCAAAGGCATTTTAGACTATTTAACAAGAAATTTGGCTCATCTCTGAAAATAATTAGTTGCCAGAAGCTAATGAAGGACAACTTGATTAACAGAGTCATAGTTTCTTTCAAATGGACTGTTTCGGCGTCGTGTGACTTTATCGTAAACCCTGATTGTTGGCCGCTGGTGCTTGTTAAATCATTCATAACTTTAAAGAAAAACAATTTTTGTTCTCCACCGAGCTCCCTGCTAAAGCTGTAACATCGTATCTTCCTAAAAACTTTGAAGAATAGCACTCTTAAAAACCAATTTTCTATTTATCATCAAAATGTTTGGGGTTTTAGATTCAAGTTGAAGGATCTAGCTTTATCCTATTCTCTCCTTAACAATGAAATAATCTGTATTTTTGAATCCTGGTTGACTGATAATATATTTGACTCTGAAATTTATCCTAATCATACAATTGCTAGGCGTGATTGTGATAGGTCAATCTCCATTAAGTTTGATGGAGGAGGTGTCCTAGTCACCTATAAAAATACCTTTACTGGCGTCCTTCTAACAAATTAAATTTTCACTGCTCCTGTAGAATGTGTGGGGGTAAAAATTGATATTTCATCTTCCCTTTCTTCTTTTGTCTTTTGCACTTATATACCTTGTAAGTCTCCTTTTTTGGCCTACAATAACTTACTTACCGAAATATCTGGTATTTTCGTATCGTGTTTTTCAAATTGTCACCTTATTCTATGTGGAGATTTTAACCTTCCTAAACGCTCAGTGGATGACAATCAGGTTGATTTTGACTCATCTCAAATTTGGTCTATAATTTTTTCTTTTATGTCCATGTGTTCCCTTGCTCAATTCAATAATTTTTTTAACGTTAATAATCATATCCTTGACTTATTCTTCTGTAGTATGGAGTGATCGTTGATAGGCTTGCCTCCAGTAACGTTTTCTTATCTTTCTCCTGATCCCCATCATCCCCCCTTACGCTTTTAAATTTCCTATTTTGCTTCTATCCGTTATCGTCGGAAAGAGTGTCAGCACTATGTTTTTAATAAAACTAATTATGAGCAACTTTCCGAAACAATTCGCTTTGTTGATTGGTCTTCCTTCCTTTGCGATCTTGACTCGGATACTTGTTGCAAGAATTTCTATGCCTTCTTAAACGCTGCTATTTCTAACTCGACACCACTTGTTAGTATAAGCAACTCTTCTGACTGTCCCTGGATAACTCCCGACGTGAGACGAGCCTTGAAAGCTAAAGCTCGAGCACGTCAACGTTTTTCACGTGACAGATCTCCTGAGTCACGCAATGCTTTTTGTCATCTGAGGTTGAAAGTCAAAAAAGAGATACAGATCGCTAAAGCTTCTTTTTTTCATAGTATTGAAGGCTCTCTAAACTCAAATCATTCAAAACCATTTTGGAAATATATACGCTCTCTCAAATCCTCTTTCAGTATTTCATCTTCTCTTCATTTGAATGGCCGCTTAGCAACTTCACCTCTCGAGATTTGTGAACTGTTTAAAACTCAGTTTTCTTTTTTTTTTTATGCTACTCTCACCAACCATACACATGCCATCCTCATTTCCTTTTACTTGCTATCGGGAAGATGTTATGAATCTTATTTTAGAACTTTATGACTCTGTTAGTTCAGGTTCCGATGGTATCCCTAATCATTTTGTAAAATCATTAGCTACTTCTATTTATGTCTCCCTTTCCTTTCTCTTCAACTCTAGCTCACCTTCAGGCTCTTTTCCTTCGTGTTTGAAAAGATCTTATGTTACTCCTATTTTTTAAAAAAGGTAGTACCTGAGACGTTGCCAATTATCGCCCTATCTCCTTACTACCCTGTTTCTCCAAACAACTGGAGAAAATTGTCTACTTGCACTGTTTTTCACTTACTCATGATTTGTTCGTTCCTGCACAATATGGTTTTATCAAAGGGCGATCAACATTAACGAATTTGTCAGAATTTATGCGCGTTCAAAAGCCATGGAGAACCATTTACAAACCAAAACCTTGTATTTGGATTTCTCGAAAGTCTTCGACTCAGTAAATCAAAATAGTTTGTTTAGGAAACTTAAATTTCTGAACGTTCCTGATTATTTCCACTGGTTATCCTCTTATTTTTCGAATCGTGTCAGGTATCTTTTCAAGGCTGTTTTTCAACCCCGTTCCATCCGTCTTCAGACGTTCCTCAAGGATCCATTCTTGACCCACTATTATTCGCTCTGTTTGTAAATGACTTGCCATCCATTGTCATCAACTTCTCCTGCCTTCTTTATTTAGGTGACATCAAAGTTTTCAAAGTAGTGTCACCTAACGATGACTGTGTCTTGATTCAAGATAATTTGAATGCCATTTTATTGGACAGTCCAAAAATTATTGAGCCTTTTTTGTCAATAGATGGTGTTTGTTATCATATATCGGGCAATACTAATCAGATTGAGTCAAACTGACATGCGTTTAAATGGTAGCATTCCAGTCTACAATTTTCATATAGACAGTTTTCTTTTTCGTCATTCGTGTCAAAAGTTGTGTTCATTTAAAAATGAGTGAAATTTCTGAAAAAAATTCGTTAAATTTTACAATATCACTACAATCAAGGTGAGAGTGTATCGCAGGCTTGTGAAAAAATTTGTGGTGTCTACGGTTAAGATACTTTCTCTAAAGCCACGGTCTGAAAATTTTGATGTCAAAGAAACACCTCGCTCTGGTCGACCAATCACTTAAAGAGTTGATGAAATCGTACACAAAATTAAATCAAATGAATATCCATCACCAAACAGTTTTGAGCCATTTGCATAAGGCTGGATACATAAAGAAGCTTGACGTTTGAGTGCCGCATGAATTAACACAAAAAATATGATCGACCGAATTTCCATTTGCGAAATGCTTATAAAACGCAATAAAATCGAACCATTTTTGTAGCAAATCATTACGGGCGATGAAAAATGGGTTAGATACGAGAATGTCGTTTGAAAGAGATCATGGTCAAAAAATTTCAATCTTCACAAACGACTTCAAAGCCAGGATTAACACCAAATAAAGTTATACTGTGTGTGTGGTGGGATTGGAATGGAATTGTTTATTATGAGGTGCTAGAACATTTCCAAACACTCAATTTGGCTCTGTACTGTCAGCAACTAACCAGATTGCAACAAGCAATTCAAAAAAACCGGCCAGAGAGATCAATAGAGAGGGTATTGTCTTCCATCATGAAAACGCCAGACCACAAACATCTTTGATGACCCGGCAAAAATTGACAGAGCTTGGCTGAGAAGTTTTGTTGCATGCACCATCTAGTCAAGACCTTGCACCATCTGACTATCACTTGTTTTGGTCTCTGCAAAACTTCGAAAATGAAAAGAAATTCACTTCAAAAAGGGACTGTAAAAATCACTTAGCCAAGTTTGTCGCCGATAAACTACATAATTTCTACAAAGATGGAATAAAAGCTCTACTCAAAAATGCCAAAAGGTCATAGATAATAATCAAAAATATGTACTTAAATAAAATCTATTTTAAATAAAAAAAATATTCAATCGGAAAACGACAAAAAAGGCTCAATACTTTTTGGACTGGCAAATATTTTGGAGTTTCTATAACCAACCTACAATAAATGTTTCTAAGTGCATTCATCTTCACTTTCTAATATCCCTTGCCCTATAAGCTTTAAATTTTCGTTAAAAAGTTCGTACCTAAGTACGGTGACACATTTCAGGGACTTAGATGTCACTTTCGACTCTAAATTAAAGTTCGATGTTCATATTTCTGAAATAATTTCTAAAGCCTCTCGCATTTCTGGCTTGACCTAAAGAAATTCCTATATTTTTTCCGATCCTTTATCGTGTGTTAAGTTATATTTTAGTGATTTGGGTAGATGAATGTCCGTAAAGAACTGCAGCGATGGTCTGCTGCCTCAACGGAAGAGGATGTTGGGATCCGCCGAGATTGGCCTTGTATGGGGGCGCGTAAATGCGCAGGCAGGCAAGCGTTGTGGTGTCATAAGGTGGGTTCTTTCCCCCCAGCGCAAGGACCCACTAAAAAATAATTTTGCATCCACGAATTTTTGGGGTCAAATAAATGTCGACTGGAGTCGAAAAGGAGGTGACCAAGTAAGGGTCGTAAATTGCTGACACAAATCACAAACTAGACCTGGGGAAGACAGACGGACTTAAGAGGACTTCGTCGTTACCGACGATTCTTCTGACCCACAAATAAGGGTGGGGCATACAGATGGAGGTGGTGTCCCCTCGCACCCTCCCAACCGGATCAAAATCCAAACGTAGACGTGGCCATATATTTCCCATTTGAGTGAAAAACTCATACAAACATAATTTGCATGAATTTCCCCATCAAATGAGAAATACAGACGTGGCCAATTTATGCTATAGAATCACATAAATCTACACCATAAAAGGGCACGCGAGCGTAAGGCCACTCTACCCGGCAAGAGCCCCGTTTAACAACAAAAACGGAGGAGCGCGCCCGATGGCTAGCCCATGTTAGTGGAGGAGCCTGCCATCGATGCAGGTCCTTTACTCGGTCAGGTCGAGAGAAATGAAAAGACGTATTTTGAGTTTTAATTATAGACGATGAATTTTTTTTTTAAAACAACAAAATGATATAAAGAATCAAATGCTTGGAGCCTTACGTTATCGATTGGCCTCCAAAAGTTATGCAATAAAGAATACTGAGACTATAAAGAGTATAGCTGGCTTGCCGACACTGTAATTTATTTTCAATTTCGCATTAATTTTGTGGTAACGCTGAAGGTTTTGCAGCCCAAAAGAAATAAACTGAATGAAAATGGAATAGATTCCGTAAAGTATTTAGAAAACACTCCCAATATTACATTTAATGCTAGGATCTATTCATTTCAATTCAATACTACAAACTGATAACAACATATATAATATCGCCATAATTGGACCATTTTTGTATCGTTTGAATCAACGCATAGAATTTATATAAATACACTTTCATCATTCATTACTACAGCATAAAAACAACTTTATTAAACTTTTTTTTATATCCTATTTGATGACATTAGAGTTAATCAAAATAATGAAAACATTAATATTTTAGAATTTGAATCCAGTTCGTATTTAGTAAATATCCATATTTCGTGAGCCTTCTTTTTTAGGGTTTTGTAAAATAATTTTACAAAACCCTACTAGTTTCGCGACCAGTCTGTCCGTCTGTCCGTCCGTCCGTCCGTCCGTCCGTCCGTCCGTGCGTGCGTGTATCACAGCAGTTTTTCTCGGAAACTGCTTAAGCTAGAAGCATCGAATTTTGTGTGTAGGTGTAAAGTGATGATCTCTTCAAAGTTCAACTACAAAAAAATTTTATAAGGTATTTAAGGGGGGTCTCTCCATATAGGAGAGTGACCCCCCGAAAAAAAAATTTTGTTGAAGGTAGCCGATATGGATATCAAACGAAAGGTCTTGATACGAACTTTTCAAAACAGATCTTAATTTGGCAAAATTTGCTTCGAGGGGTGCACAGGGAGGGGAAATACACGAAAAATTTGTGTCCCCCCCCCCCTCGCGATTGGACACCTGTGATCCGAAAAATCTGAAAAAATCAGGAATGTAGGCCTTGGTGAGTACAACAACAACAAATATGTGAGAAGTCGGAATTCACTCAACTTTGTTAGTAATAGTATGATTTATCAATTTTATGTTTTCTTTAATAAAATCTTAACTGTACCCTTAAATTCATTAAAATTCAATACGTGGATGCCTATTTATAAGATTGATCTATCCTGAAAGTTTCATAAGGATTGAATCATATTTAGCGATGTTATAGCGGTTTGAATTTTCCTGTATTACTATGGAACAATATGCGCTGCATTTATTACTATGGCAACATATGGCTATGGAACAACATGCGCTTTTTACCGACTCAGACACTACAGTTGGGCTAGGATTTGCATGAAAATTTCAGGAATAATAGGTGTCATGAATATCTTTGAGAATCGGTTCAGCTAGTGGTATCAGTAATCGTAAAACAAAATAGTGGCTGTTTTAAATGCGAAGATTGAATAATTTTGAGTTATTTTTTCCCAACTTCAACGTTTAAGGTGCATGCTTTGAACACTTGATTCAATTTAATGAATGACTGAAAATGAGTACCTACAATTAATTCTCATAAGTGAAACAAGTCAAGGAGGTGGGAGAGAGCTCCTAGCAAAAGGGTTTTGTAACCATTCTAGGATTCGAAAAAATAGGCCATTAATCGATGATAACAGTACAGGAGAGTGGCCCCTGAAAAACAAATTCATCAAACGTAGCCGATATGAGTATGAAATAAAAGTTTTCATGCGAGCTTTTCAAAACATTTGTTAAACTGTCCGTTTTTGCTTCAGTGGGGGTAAGGGGGGAAATACATGAAAAATGTGTTTCCTCCGTCGCGAATGGACATCTGAAATAATTATCAAGGCAGAAGTCGAAATTCGTTCAACTTCGTTAATAATAGTATGATCTTCGAATTTCATATTTTCTCCAATAAAGTCGTCTTGGACATGTTTCTTGATTTGATTCGATCTGGTGACAGCATTTTGTAAATTGAATACAAAACCCTTCTGACATGAGCTTAGGTCTGTTTACCCAACTTGTTTGTTCCTTGAATTTCGTTTTCGGTATTTTGGACAAGCTAAATATCTAACTCCAAATATATACATATATATATATATATATATATATATATATATATATATATATATATATAATGTATATATATATATATATATATATATATATATATATATATTATATATATAGATATATATATATATATATATATATATATATATAGATATATATATATATATATATATAATATATATAGATATATATATATAATATATAAACTATTTTACTATATATATATATATATATATATATATATATATATATATATATATATATATATATATATATATATTATAAGCAAAACGAATTTCTATAGAACACATAATGAATCGAATGTTTACGACCAATTCATATTCATCCCGAATTTATTTCACTATAAAAACTACTTCAAAATGAAGAAAAATCAAATGAACCTACTCATGCAAAAACCCTCATGCACATTTGTATAATTCCAAAATTGATCCGAGAAAACAACGAATTATCATTGTGACGTATTGGTTTGAATGAGAAAAAAATAACAATAGACATCTGATCAATATAAGAAATCATACAATTAACTAAATTATAAAATTTAAATCTAGCTTTATTCTCAATTCCCGATTTTAATATCACTTCCAAAAATTTAATTTAATACTAGTTTGATGATATGACTCTATATCGTTCCAGTAATATTCTCTTCGTAAAATTATTTGATATTATGTAAATACAGTATATTGTACACTGTGTGACAATTATATCGTAATAGTATGACAATTAAGTAACCAGACTGATTCCATGAAAACCGTATATTTAAAAACTATTCTACAACTCTGCCATCCCTCTCAAAGTAGTCCCCTTGGGCATCTATGCAACGATTCTAGCGCGTTTACCATACTTCGTAACATTTCTGGAACGCTTCAACTGGGATGTCCCTAGTACCCTCGTCACTGCCGCCTGGATGTTGTAACGTTTTTCAGTCTAAATCCGAACGAGGAACCGACCTCTCATCGGTTCTAGACGTTAAGTCTGAGTAATGCCGACGGATGGTACCAACCAGTCAACCAATCCGTGCACCGCAATCCATTTTCGCGGAGGCTGCTTGTTGGCCAGCTAGATCGGAGAGGATTTTGGTCGTGGGTCTCCAAATGGACTACGCTCATCTACAATTTTCAGCCACCAATAAACGCCCGTTTCCAAACGCGTCACAAAACACAATCATACGGAGAAGAAACCTACTTTACGTTACTCCGTATGTGTTCATTCAACCAGTCAAAGAACAAAAATCTAATCTTTACTTCGCGTTCCCGACACGGTACTGAAAAATATACTACGCTAACTCAAACCCGACGAAAGCTACGCTAATAAAAAGGCAAAACCAACAAGGGTACCGCGTACCGCGCGCGACGCGAAACCGACTTCAGCGGATTTTGTCAAACCCTACCCTCGCGACGGCATACTTACCATACACTCTAATTCCCGCTGAAAGAAAGGGACCACTGGAAAGGAAAGTCGTTGTTAAGGTTTAACAATCCATATTATTTATGTAATAATAATAATATCATGAAAAAGAAGACAAGAGAGAATTCTGGTAATAGTTATATACTACATAACTAGATATTGTGTGGATTGAATGAAATAAGAAGAAAAATTCATAATGAGAGTAATTATCATAAAAATTTACACGAAAGCTTCCTTACCATTTAAACAATTTCGTTCTTACATGATAACTATTCATTTTTATCATTCATTTTTTCTTAGATTTCAATTATATAATTGCAATTATATGAACTACATAATTTCAACCGTTATCATTCTATGGATGTGTTTGATCATTATGTGGCAGCTTTACTTCTTTTAGAAAAAAATGCACCAGAAATACAATTCATTACAGTCAAAAACTTTGCAACGAGAAGATCGATTGTGGAGCGCAAAAACTTGCCTCACTACTTAGTCCAGATTTCGAGCAAAAGTAGTTCGAGTGCCCTACAGAAAATACGGTACTTGAACTTCCGCGTAGTGAGGTGGGAACGCCTCCAGAAAAGTGAGGTCAACCAGTGCTACAGGTGTCAAAGATTCGGCCATTCGGCTGCTAATTGCGCCATGAAATATAGGTGTGTGAAATGCAAAGACATTCATGCTCCCGGCAAGTGCAAATTGGCTCAGGCGGAGCCAAAAGAAAAACTATATTGTGTGAACTGCGGTGCTTTTGGTCATCCAGCATCATATCGAGGATGCCCCCGGTATCAAGATGCAAAGATTAAAGTCACTCCGAAACAAAGTCAAGCACACCGCAGTGTGATACCTACCAACTTCGTCAAGCCCGGGGTGTCATTTGCACTTGCTGCGAGAGGACCAGCAGAGAATGTAAATGAAATAAATAATGTAAGTGGCAATAATGAGCTGCTCCTTAGAATTTATCAGCAATTTAATTCCTTATCGGAGCGAATCGATAAACAAGATTCGAAAATTAACATTGTTTTTCAGCGTTTAGGGCTTTCAAATGCCTCAAAATAAGTTGTCATCCAGCTACATTCCCACGGATAGGATTCGTCTCATCTCGATCAACGTCAACTCCATTGTTACTTTACATTGGCGTGATTATCTCCTTGAATTCATTGCCAGACAAAAGCCTGACATGAGTTCGTAAGAAACGATAGGGTGACAGGTGATGGGGGAGGTGGCACCGGGATATTGGTTCAAAGACCCTATCGTTTCCAAAATATTTAAAAAGTCGAATTCAAAAGCTTTGAATCTCTTGAAGTGTCCGTTATCAAAATCTCACTGCCAGGTGGGGATAACCTCTTCGTTATCTCTGCGTATGCAACTGGTGGAACTGTTCTCAAGCTCAAGGAGGAGCTCAATTCCTTGTTCGAAATACTCGAATTGAACAGGCTGCATAGCTATTAAATTCTTGCTGGTGACCTGAACGCCAAGCATACATCATGGCTGAACGCCACCAATAATCCAAGAGGTGTATTCCTAAAATCGTGGATAACAGAAAGCCAAATTGAATACAGGTGCAATTTATATGGGTCGGAGTTCCCAACATACCCTAGGAGAAATTCATATTTGGACCTTTGCATTGCTGACGCAAGACTCGAATTCAGCTTTAAAAGTCCTCAACGGAAACTGCAGGTGCTTCCTTAAGATAGCGACCATAACACAATCGTAATGGAAATTAATCATCACAGGGATGATTTCTTTCTCATTCCAGTTCAACATGAAAATCATCGGTTGAATTTCAAAAAAACAGACTGGGGAAAGTTTCAAAAGAAGTTTAATCGCGAGTACCAGAAGCAATGTCCCTCTTCTGATGGTGGCAACTCTTGCTCAATGGTTCCTAATGACAGGAATCTAACTAACGATGAAATAGATCTCTATTTGTAGAAGTTAGAGAAGCTGACGTTGGAAACGATTGAGAAAGTAGTTCCCAAGATCAAACATCGAAACAATATGGAAGGATATGAAACACCAACCATCGCAAGGTTGAAAAGATTGAAAAGCCTCCTTCTCACACGCGTCAACAATATTTATCGACGATTTTTGGACTACAACCATCCCTCGTTGTCTTTGTTGAAATTACATCTGAAGAATGTCCGGAACTTAATCCGGTCTTACTTCAGGAGTGAGGTAAGCAATCAATGGGAGGAAAAATTGAGGGATATTAGCCCACAGGACCCAGACGGCGTGTTCGTGAAAGTGAATAGCATATTCCGCAAGAAGTCTCGAGTGAAGGTATCGAATCTTGAAGTCACTAGTGATGAGATAAATCTTCTCGATAGGGCTGGTATCGAAATTGATAGTACGACTCCGGATAGAAATGGAAACAGGATTATTTGTGAAGGATTGGATAAACTTGCCCTGATTGGAACACATTTTGAATTGGTTCATCTACCATACCCTGAGAGAGGGAATGAAATTTTTTCAGAGGTCGTTGAAGCAAAAGTTTCCGACTTCAAATCAAGCCTGAACGGCCAATCAATTCTTCATTTCAATGAAACATTAACATCTGACCTCATACCGAGCTTGAAACTTATTGATTATTTTGTCAGCTATGAAGACTTGTGTTTCATATTTCGCAAGATAAACAACAAGAAATCATGTGGTACTGATGGTTGCTATTAGGAACTATTGCATATTGTTCAACAACATGTTGAGCAATTCATATTTCCCAAATGAGTGGAAAAAGGCTAAGGTATTTCCGATCTTGAAGAAAGGAAAAGAATCTTCATGCGCCAAAAGCTATCGCCCAATCAGCTTGCTGCCTAACATCAGCAAGGTGTTTGAAGTGATACTCAATAGAGCATTAAACGCCCACATTGAGGAAAATGAGTTGATGCCGAATTGCCAATTTGGTTTTCGTACCAGGCATTCGACCACACATGCAATAACGAAAGTAACCTCAGACATCTATTGGAAACTAAATGATAGACAATGTGTTGGAGCATGTCTCATTGATATGGAGAAAGCCTTCGATATGGTGTGGTTAGATGGACTAGTTTTTAAACTCCTTCAGGACAAGTTCCCCAGACACCTTGTCGCATGTGTAATATGTTATACGGGAAATCGTTTGTTGTAACTGATGGAAATCTGACAACAATGCGCGAGTTCAAGGTCTTGAATGGTCTACAGCAGGGAACAGTTACTGCGCCTCTGCTCTTCTCAATCTTCATTCGCAAGCTATTGAACGGCTTTGATTTTAACGCCTCGCCAACGCGATCATTGGTAGCGTTTGCTGATGATCATATCATCTACACGGCAGACCGAAAAGCTACAATCTCCAAAAAATGTTCAATGATGTACAGCTGTACACTGACAATTGGCGAATGAAAATCAACGCGCAGAAGTGTGAAACAATCTTGTTTTGGACAACGCTGCAGGGGGTCAGTCAAGACCTGAAACGTAATTGGAAAGATTTCCACATCATGGCTGGTGAGAGTAGTCTAGAACGAGTTCCACATAAATCCTGTGTTTGATACCTCGGTGTTTATCTCGATCAGTATCTGTACTATACTGAACATGTGAAAATCATGCTCAGTAAGGCACTTAAAGTAGTCATGGCCCTTCGAAAACTCTTTCATTCCAGATACATTGATCAAAATGTCAAAATTATCTGATACAAGACACTGGTTAGACCAGTTTTGACCTATGGATGTCAGATCTGGTATAACCAGAGTGCTAGTACTATGGAAAAATTAAGAGTTTTCGAAAGGAAATGTCTTCGTGCACGTACTGGTTTGTACAGAAAGCCTGAGACGGATTGGAAACATTATATATCGAATAGAAGAATTTATCAAACTGCTGAAGTGACGAGGGTCGATATCTTCATATTGAAACTTCTTCGGAATCATATCGCAAGATCTGTGACTATGAGTGAAAACCCTTGGATTTCACAGCCGTTCTACCCTACAGACGGGTATATAGCGACTTGCCTCGCTACTGGCTTCATTCCTCCAGAAGCATTCGTGTATTTGGACATGAGTCGATATGTTTTTGATTGTGATGGCGTCCCAGTCATATATCACATATATCGACGGGCCACCGATAAGAAGATAAAATATCCTCCGAATTTGAATTCACGAGACCAACAGTTCCAATGGAGGTACTCATTTCCTAGATTCGTTGAGGCTGATCGAGTTGAGACGGGGCAATCTAGGTATTGGTGGCTGAATGACAATGTCTAAATTATTCGTGTGTATTTTCAGTTTTGGTGTTTTTCGTTATTTAGTTTTTGAGTTTCAGCTCATTATTGCTACATTTAGTGTTGTTGTTTATTTTTGTTAAAGATTAGGTATAGGTTAGGTTTATATTATGTTTATTACGCTTAGGTTACGAACATTGTTATAGATTTTTTTAAGTATAAGATAAAATTTTTGATAGCATTTATTAGAATTGAGTTAAAACATATTAGGTGTAGGATCAAAGTTCACCGTAGTGTTAAGATGATAAATAATTTTAGAATAGTGTTGGTTGGTAATTTCTCCTTTTTCCAATTAAATTTAAAAAATATGTAATAATCTTCATTGATTTGAATCTGCAATAGTTATTTTTTTTTTTTAATGTGTAATGATAACGTACAAATCTAGAGAGCTATTTGGGCCATTAAGTTTTTTATTGTTATTGTTTGGAATTTGCTTTATATTCTTTTAAAATTTATAACTATTAGTATTAAATAAAGTGCTTTTGACTTTGACTTTGACTTCTTCTTTTAGAAAAAAAGGGAATAATTCTAAATATGTTTGAATAATACTATCTTTTGCTGCATTTTTTATTTTTAATATGGATTTTTTATCTTTATTTTATTTTTCTTTCTCGAGAAAATTTGAATAATATTTGGATACACTCGTATTTAAAAATTGAAGTGATTTTTTATGTGAGAATTGCAAGCAAGAAGACTCAAATGTTTTAACATGTAATATAAAACATCAATTGATTGGACTAATTTTAATGTGATCAATAAAATCCAAGGGCTATTCACGGTATTTTCAACAGACATATCAGTGAAAACAGAAAGTTTTCGATTATTGCATTTCAAAAAAGTAATTACTATAAATGTTGATTAGATTACAAAAACGCGATTATCCTGATAGTTTGTAATAGAAGAAGTTAAGCTCAGTAGTAAGCGATTGAAGGCTTTTGTCTACATCACAACCTGAATGGCAAATAAATCGATTGATTGATTTTTAGTCGTAATGGAAGATTTTAACAGACCTTCTTGCTTACATCTCCCAGATATTGCAAGCTTTGTTAGGGATTGAATATTGATCCACCATCTTTGATCTGATAAGTAATTTTAATTGTCTTTTTTAGGTCTTTGTAAAAAATTTTTTTACAAAGACCTACTAGTTTCGCGACCTGTCTGTCCGTCTGTCCGTCCGTCTGTCCGTCCGTCCGTCTGTCCGTCTGTCCGTCTGTCCGTCTGTCCGTGCGTCACAGCTGATTTCCTCAGAAACTATAGAAGCTAGAATGCTCAAACTTTGTGAAAAGGTCAGAAGTGATGATCTCTCAAAAGTTAAGGCCTTGACAAAAATTTAAAAAATGTTTGAGGGGGGTCCCCCCTAATAACGAATTGGCCTTAAAAATTTTTTTTTATCAAAGGTAGTCGAGTGGGGTATCAAATGAAAGGTCTTGACTAGAACTTTTAGAATCTGAAATAAAAAAATCATTTGATGAATTAGGGGGTCCACGGGAAGGCAAAATGTACCCAAAATTTGTGTCCCCCCCGCCCTCGCGATTGGACACCTTTCAGCCGAAAAATCTGAAAATTATCACGAATGTGGACATTTATGAGTACAAGGGCAACAAATACCTTAGAAATCGAAATTCACTCAACTTTGTTAATAAAAGTATGATTTGTAGATTTTACATTTTTGCCCATAAAATCAAAACGGTACCTTTAAACTTCTTGAAATTTTGCAATTATATAGACTGACATAAGATATATATGTTCACAAAATCTAATTGAGATCGAATCGTAATGAAGTGAGTTATAGCCATTTCAATTATATGGAATTACAACAACGATAACACGTGTTTATGATTGATATAGGGTTTTCCAATAAGAGGTGTTATTTTGATATTATAAGAAAAATACCATTTTTTAAAATAAATGATCGGATGTTTAGTTCATTATAAAGAAGAAGATATGCCGTTAATAGGAGTAAGTAACATTGGGCAAATAACCACTACGACACGCTTACAGGACCATATCCTCTTCATGAAATTTTCCATAACCAAATCGCAAAGTGGCTGCCCTATGTCCTCGATAGCCTCACGAATTTCATCTTTGAGATCTTGAATTGACACTGGGATATTGGCATAGGCCTTCTCTATCACGTGGCTCCAAAGGAAGAAGTCACAAGGTGTTAAATCAGAAGATCTATTCAAAATAACACCTCTTATTGGAAAACCCTATATCGTATATTTAAAATTGACTTAGGTACTTTTATTTTCTTTCAATTTTCATGAAAATTTAAGGAATAGTGTTTAACTTGAACATGTTCATCCGCCGAGCATTCAGAAAAATCATTTAAGCTAGATTAAAATGGCGGCTGCACTGTGCTTATGAAAGAAACTGTGCATCTTTTGTATAAATTTGAACGATTTCATATCTAAGTATTGGATGAATAATTCAAGTTATCGATTCACGCCATTAAAAAACTTGCTTCTAACCCTAGGATGTCTACAAAGACCTTCTGGTAGGAGCGCTCTCCTGCTTACTCAACTTGTTTTTTATTACATTTTTTTCACTTACAAACAACAAACTTTGGCTGCATTATACAATAGTTTTTTTTTTCATTAGTTGCAATTTCATATTTCTTTTATAATCTAGACAAGAGCTATTTACTCGTGTATTTATTCTGTAATGAGCTCCCCTGGTTTTTGTCTATCTCTATAAATTACCATATCTTGTCTATGAGTATATTTTGTTTTGTGGGCATTTGTTCATTTTCAGAAAAGTAACATTTACTTCGTTTTTATTGTTTAGTTTTGTGAAACAAGTCCGTGTTCTACTTTCATTTTATTTATTTTATAACTACATGTACCATGTTTTTTTTTCGTTGAGGGTCCCTACTTTATCGTGTTGCGAAGTTCCCGTTGAGTTAACAATGTAGGTCGTCGCTGCATTGGGGCTATTCAGGCAATGCGACTGGTGACTGGATGAGGAATTAACATAATGTTGTGACACTGTTTTTGGATGGGATTTGGTTGCTACTATTGACGATGAGGTGAGTGCGCTTCCGCGATGAATTTGTGTTGATGATGGGGTTTGTTCGTAGTGTGACGAGTTTTGATTGTGTTGCGCTAGCGCTGCAACCATCCAGGGTACTGTTCCGCCGCCCAGCGTTGTTCTGTATTTATAACATTTTGTTTAGTTTCATTAGCCTATGAAAATTTTGTGGGTTTTTGCATTATTTCAAAACTTACGGAAAGTTGCAGGTATTTAACATTCCATTTGATTGCCACTGCTGTCATAAATGCCACCATTCAGGGATAGCGCATCCAACCCACGACCAATATGAGATCATCTAACCTTGGAGCTGGCAATCGATCACTTATGAAGGTGTCACCATTTACGATATGTGTTGCTTCGTTGAATTATCGAGTTCACGGAGTATATAGATAAAACACTTCAGGGATTGGCTTGTTCGGAGGAAATAATTTGAAGTAAAATAGTCAACACGAAAAGTGGCACATCTCGCAAGAATATTTTTTGCGACGATTGAGGCAACCGCAATAGAGAGCGAGCGACACATTTCCAAACTCCACTGCCATGTGGTTGTCAACTTCAATTTGACATCCCACGACAAAATTCACGTGGGATGTGCAAACGTCACAACCACCATGGGATGACAAGCCACATAGCAGCATGGTGTGTTGGTAGTGGTCACGCAACGGCGTCGCCCGATTCATTACAATGTCCGTAATCGACTCCAAATGTGTTCCTTTGACCACCGATTTCGTTCTAGGGAACAAACCAGCTCTCATCGCCTGTAGTTACTCAATTAAGCAGCGTGGGATCGTTTTCCACCGGTTCCCAACAGTCTTCTGCGACAGTCATTCGACGCTGCTTTTGCTCCTCAGTAAGATTCTTTGGAACCAGCTTTGCGCACAATTTTTTCATCCCAAAATCTTCGGTTAAAATTTGTCTGACTGTTCCACGGTTCATACCCAGCCTCGAGGCCAATATTCGAATTGTTAAACGCTGATCTCCCCTTGTCAAACTCTTTATGCCATCGAAATACCCGAAATACCACCATGCAATTTCAGCGTATGTTTCCGAAGCTGTTTCGCCTAATCTGGCGCAAAATTTTATCGCGACGCGATGCTCTTGATTTCGTTTCTCCATTTTCGTGACGAGCAGCACTAACACACGTCTACTCAACACGACACAGCAGGCGAATTAAACAAGCTAGAGCGACGATTAATATATCAATGGAGAGAGGGAGGATGCCGGGAAGGGGGAGGGAATTTCAAGGTCGGAGGTTTACCACAAGCGCGGTAATAAAATCAGTCTCATGGCTTAATTATTTATTTCACCTCTTATGTTATGTTATTGATTTAAAACATTTTTAAATGAGAAAATTGTGAGTGTGCTTGCTGTAAATCTAAATCACCCACAGTTTTTAGAATGTACACTATAATGCAGTTTCGATTACTACAATACAATTACTTGCTTGGTTTGTATATGTTTAAATCAAAATTTTGTATAGAACCATGTGCGCTCGCAAATCACAAGACTACTAGGGCCATTGATTGAATTTGTTAAAACCTTCCCTCCCATATGTACTCGTATGTATGGTCAGAGTAACACAAGGAAGGAATCATTAATAGCGATCTTCTCTATATTCAGACATTTTAGTATTGGCTCTTGTGTTTATATTTTATTAGGACATCGTTTTCTTACAAAACAAGATAAAGTAAATTAATTTCCGAATCTTACCTGAAAGCTATTAAATAGATTGATATATAATTATATGCCACCTATAATATAATCTAACGTGTCATGTTTTATATGTAGCAACACAACTCCAAACTATGTTAATTAGCTCTAAATGAAGATTTCAGCGTTTTTACCTTGAATTATGTCGGTGAGTAGGAATATGGTTATCTCAGAGGGGCTGTTGAATTGGGTATATACTGATATTCCATAATACTGAGCTCTACTTTCGATATTTAATTTGATCACGTAAACCAACCGTGGGTTATGTTGTATGGAAGTTCGCTTATTTATTAAACATCCTCCATTCATGGAGATAAATTTATGTATTAATTCGGATACCTTTTCTTCTCAAGATACATACCTAAATAGCTCTATAACCCTTAACATTCTCATGGCGTGTATAAGATTTTCGCCGGGTGTCTCAACAAAGGTAAGAATTAATTGGCTCGCTACCTTCCCAAAATGGTATTACAAATATTTCCACGAAATTTCCACATATGTTGCATTCATAATATGAAATATCTACGAATTATTGCCACACATTCCAGCTAAGTACAAAGACCCAAGGAATTAAGTAGGAAATTAGCATCTTAATCGACCATAAATAACTTTTATGAGGTGCAAATTCATAATTTCCTGCCGTCGAAATATGTTAAGATAAATTTTTCATTCGCTGACTTTTCATACCATTCCGTGTGCTTCGTACCGACCGAAACCTAAGTCTCCTAAACTAAACCTGGTGAAGATGAAGATGAAATGAAAGATTTCATTCAACGCCACCGACACGAATATAATCCAGTTTGTATCCTGTCTTTTCTTATCAAACCGGAGGAAAGCATTTCTTCCTCCATTTGCTGCGTTGTTTCCCGACTCAACTTTGTACGATGTTAAAGTGAAAATGAATAATCATGAGGTAAAATGAATCGTCGATTGAATTTAAAATGGAAGTCATTGAATTTGCAAATGTTTGGTGTTTGTTCTTTGTTTCGCGGAAAATTTGGGTAGAACGGAAAAGGCACGGATTTTCTTAGAATTTGTATTGAAAGATGCTTCATCGTTGGCATTTAAATTGTCGATCAAGTAATTTATTTATATTTTTGGACATAGCTCGTGTTTTATAAAAAAAAAAATCAAATCTGTTATATATACATCCAACATAACATATTTGACTATTATCAATATTAGTAAAACTATCCGTCGCTAGAAACAATACTTAGAATTAAGGCTATAGTTCATCTTCTTCATCCTTTTATGAATATATTGTACAAGGGTAAGCGAAGGAATTGAGCTAATTCAGGGTGATATGGCTAGTCGATTGAGGTGGCCAGTCGAAAAAATTCCTCAATTTTATAACAGATGTCATTGCATATCGCCACGCAGATGAAGACATTTGCGCTGCGTGTGGGGCTCTCATGCTCGCGAGCGACTAGACTATCCACTGAACACCTCCCCTATCAACCTGAGAACCTACATTATTTTTGGCCAGGTCTCGGTCTGCTAAGCCATGAGGCGCCTTCAAACTGAAGGATCACTTCTCTACCGGGAGAGGAGGGAGGAATTGCCAGATAAGCGATCCCTCAGCCACCCCCCCTGCTGTGAATCACTTTGTTCTTTTAGGACTGTCCAAACATAATGTACCATCTGGTTCCATTTGTCAACTGATCCAAGCATCACACAACTATACCATCCAGGGCGATCTCTCTTGTCTCCTTGTCGAGGTCCGACTGTAGCCTGTCCCATTCTATGCACGCGAAAGATATGTGGCGAACATTGTTTTCCTCTTTTGGGCAAAACCGACAGTCGAGGGACCGTGATTTACCTATCTTTTGATAGTGAAACCGAAAACACTCACGCCCGCATATAAGCTGTGTCAGAAAATGTAGTGAATAGATAGATTTCAAAGTCTGTAAAGGACTGCAGCGATGGTCTGCTGCCTCGGCAGAGGAAGGTGAAAATATCCGCCGAGAATGCCCTTGTCTGGGGACGCGTGAATGCGCTGGCAGGCTAGCATTGTGGTGTCGTGGGGCGGGTTCATTCCCCCAGCACAAGGACCCACTACAAAAGAATTTCGCATTCACGAATTTCTGGGGTCAAAAAAGAAAGGCGACCGAAGTCGTAAAACTTGTAGGCAACCATACCGAAAGAAAATGATTTGTTCAGAGAACAAGTGAAACAAGTAAAAATGGACGGACTTAGGGTAACTTCGTCTTTACCCGACGATAAGAGCGGGGCAACCGGAAGGTGATGGAGCTTCCTCTTCTGAGTGGCAAACTCATACAACTTAACTTGCATGAGCCTTCCCATCAGAGGAGAAGTACCCCGGTGACCAATTTATGCCATAGAATTATGCAATTCAATTACATAACCTTATGCCATAAAGAGGCACTGCTCGGGCCACTCAACCCGCGAAATCACCTGAAACAAAAAGAGGTTAGTTAATGCCCGATGGTTGGCTCATTTGTGGCGTGGGGAGCCTACCATCGTACCGGGTCCTATACCCGGTCAGAGGAGAAGGAAAGGAAAGACCGGGATATCAGTTCACTTCCACATTCCTTTATTTTTCTATATTTTTAACATGCCGATTGGTACCATTTACGAGAGATAAATATGGATATTTAAAAACAATACTATGAATCGGTAAAACAAATGAGAATATAAACAAAACTATAAAAAAAAAATTCACGTAAAAAAATGATTTGTAGAGAAACAAAAATAGAATTTACATAAAAATTAAATTGGAATGAAAATATACCAAAAGGGTACTTACTCACATGGTCCGTTGAGCGCTCGAGAACGATGCAGGTGTCCTATCAAATTAAACTTCAAAAAAATTAGTTTATCCAAATTGCTGTTGTGTTACATAGAGTGACAATCAGGCAGAACATATTGAATTTCACGTCAGGGTGGTGTCACAGACACGATGTATTAATCCCGAAAGATTATACAAATCGGCACCGCTAGATGGATGTTGTAATCACTTGCAACATGAAACTATTCCGGGACAGCAATTTACGATATAGTGCTCGGTAACGCTGTACACATAGTTAGTTGTAAGGCGATACGAGGACCAACAGTTTTTCCCCGAATTTTTCCAGCTATGTATTTCGCCGGCAGCTCAGTCCGATTTTCTGATATTCAGCCTTAGTGCTAGCACAGAACAAATTTGAAATAATTCACTTTTGAGAATTTTTAGCAAATCGCACTCCTAAACATTGTTTGTAAGCTACTACGTATTGCAGTTAGAAGCTAAATCAAAAATAATTGTAGTAACTTCCGAGCGCATCAACACAAACCGAATCAACCACTTTTGTTTTGTTGTCATTGAAGATGCAATACACACTCATTGACGATTTTCTCCTCGTACAGTGTACGAGACACACAACATTTCGAGTTAGGGTCTGTCACGAAGGTTGAATTTAGGGAGCTTCAATAACAAGTATGCAACTGATTGGAAAAATCACAAGAATCTTCTATATTTCGTCGGTGATGATTTAAACTCGTAATCAAAACAGAAAATTCAAATTTCAGGGTACGTTCATATTGAGCATTCAACGCACAAATAGCTTATGTAATTCGAAACTACATTGATTAACCGTAACTTTACAACTTGCACCCAACGCTCAGTAAGATATAAATTTTCATATCGATCAGAGATGCTGGTTGGCGGAAAGCGCGCTTCGGCGCACGTTCAAACGTTTCCTCCGCGAACATTAAGTAAATCCTCTCACTTGTCGTTCTGAGCACAGATTCCCGTTTACTGCTTTGGCAATAGCAATTCGACTCGAGCATAAAGAAAAACGAAAGGAAGTACAGTTTCGGGCCAGGTATTCACTATGGGGTTGACGCGAAAACAGTTTTGCAGGTCATTCGCCGTTTTTTCCCCCCGCAACACACGGACTTTTCTGATTCGTTTTTGGTTTAGCGTGGAGCTGAGCCAATTTACGGTCGATTTCCGTTTGTTTTTGCCGACTTGTTTGTCGCTGTCGTTGCTTCCTCCGCCAACGACGCCACGCACCGCACTTTTTCAATCATTCCCGTTGTCGGTGACGATAATCGCTTGCTGAGTTCCGCCTAGCAATCAATTCCGCGTCGTGCGACACTTGAATTATATCCGCATGTACACAATGGCATATTTGCCGGATCTACAAATTCCACAACAACATGCACTTCTCGCGACTGTTAGAGCTTCACCGACAACCGCCCGAGATCTTGCTCTAAACTCCCTCACAAGACTCCCCTTCTGTTCGATCGAACATTTTCATTGATATGCAAGGTATTTTTTAGTTATTGATTATTTTAAAGAAGACATTGGATATTTGAAAAAAAAATCTAAACTGCACAATGATTAATGTCTACCAGATCACCATGCTGTAGGGATGAAGGAGATAGTAAAGTTTTAGAGCAGTTTGATAGGGTAACTGCTCTATTACTATAATAGAAGTCAATCTTACTATGCCTTCAATATAGCCATGGTCTCAGATCCAAGACGAGCCACGTGGTCCATTTTCCCTTCATGTAATTCACCCAAGACTGCTGCCGATCGTTGAGTGAGCGTTGTTCCTCCTCGCAAGCAACCATCTGTCTCGCGTTTTCGCATTGACTTGGGTAAATAGTATGGTGCTCTCTAGCAAACAAGACAACAGATATCACGCCTGCAATAACTCTCACCACTAAGTTGGAACCTGTTAGATATGAAGATGCAATCCTCAGTGCTCCTCTTCTCGTACCTGTGCAAAGCGTTCTCGGTACACCTCCTTACTGAGAGTGTCGCCCTATATTTCTGCCCCGTAGACTAGCACTAACCCTGCAGCACTCATCAAGAGGCATCTTTTTGATGGGCTGGGTCCCCCTTCGTTCGCCATAAGTTGACTCAGAGCCAATACTCCCTAAGGAGACTTCTTAGCTGTTGCCTTAATTTGCTCATCGAAATTAATCTTTAAGTCGATCAGTAGAACCAAGCACGTCACCGCGAGCTTCAATTCGATATACTGATCATCCTTACCCTAGAGATTTGCGTTTTTGTCAAGATGGCCCCTTGGGTTTTCTTCAATGCTAGACTGAACCTACGAGCAGTCATCCAGTTTCTCACTCGGCTTATCCCTTTCATGCATATGGGACACATTTGTCCCCTGTATTATTTTCAATTTCATGCTGAACTTATACAATCAAATCAATTTGTAAGTTGTTTTTTTACAAACTCAATAGAATGCTCTAATATATTAACATTGGGAGCACCAAAAAGAAACTGATTTGGTGGAAAAAGTATTGGCGCGCATCAGTCAGTTTTTAGTCGACTATAAGTTTGTGCAATATTCTGATTTCTAAAATGATTTGCGAGTTTTATATCGGGACATGTTCAGTGAATATATTCTTTGGTAAGTTTTCTATGTGTTGCATGTATATTTCGAAAGTCTTAGCAACTAAATATGATAATTCTTGAGAATAATTGTAACGGGACGCGGCTGTCCCAGTATGCACGAACGGAGTCTTTGGATGATACTTCATAACTTGACTAAATACCTTTTTTTGTGAGGTTTTCTGTGTTTATATGACTACTTTTCCTGAAATATAGTTTGAAGTTTGATTCATTTATTTCAGAATTTGTCAAAAAGAAGAAACAGAGAGTTTGCATTAACGGAGGGTGAGATTTTCGAGCTTTTAGTGGCTGACAACAGTAATGACGAGGACTGATTGACATTAGAGGAGGAAGACCAACCGTTTTTGGAACAAGACATTAATGGAGGTGTCTCCACTGTTGTGATTGCACCCAGAATTTTACCGAATGTTAACGAAAATCTAGAGATTGGAACACAAAGACTGGAAGAAGTTAAGGAGGTGAATCATATAAATTTTGCATTGTCTTTCAATTGGAAGAAAAACTCCTACGTTCCACCTCCTTTTCTTGATCAAAAATGATACAACCACGGCGAAATAAATATTTTAGATAGACCTGATACCTCATTTTTCACCCCAATAAAAAAATTTTAATGCAGTGACAAATTTTGATGAGCTAGTTGAAAATGTTATTGTTCCTGAATCAGAACGATATGCATATCAAAATGGAAGACGTTTCGCTCTCACTAGCGCAGAGATGAAGGCTTTCTTAGGGATGAACTATATGATGGGATATCATATCTTGCCTACGTTTCACAGCTATTGGTTCTCAGATCCTGATATGGGAGTTTCTTACATCGCAAATATAATAACTTTTAATCGGTTTGAGGAGATAAGAAGAAATTTACACTTCAGCAATAATAATGATAAACTATCCAAAGCTCAACCTTTTCATGATAGAGCGTATAAGACTCGACCAGTTTTGGACCACATTAATAAGAACTTTCAAAACGCCATGAAAAACATAAAATTTCAGGTAATCGATGAACACATGATCAAATTTGAAGGTCACAAAATAATGAAACAGTTCGTAAAAAATAAACCCGTCAAGTGGGGACTTAAAATGTGGTGCAGAGCTGACTCAGCCACTGGCTACTTATTTGAGTTTGACATATACTGGCAGAAAACACGGTGGTGCTGAAACTGGATTAGGAGAGTCTGTAGGTTTACAGCTACCAAACAGTTTAAAACGTCTAGGTTGCGAGCAATACCTACTGCTATCGTGAAGAGGAGGCTGCAAGGAAGTGGCGAGAAAATCAATGTCACATGTCCCGAAGTCATTGTAAAATATAATAAAACATGGAAGGCGTCGATTTGATGGACAAAAGAAAAATTACCTATGAGGTGGACCCTAAGGCCAAAATCAAACACTACTTGCGATTATTCTTTGATTTACTTGATATTGCAATGAACAATGCTTACATAGTATACAGTAAAATGCACGAGGGAAAACAAATTGATGAGACACTGCTTTCCAGCCTGGAATTTCGTCATGTTGTGAGTCGTTCTCTCATTACTGTTTTCTCGTATCGTCAGAGAGCTCCTCCATCTTTTGTAATGACGAATAAGTGAAAAAGTTACACACGGGGTATGTCTTCTCATTTAATTGTAAAGGCAAATCTCATGTTGATAATCGAACAAACAATATTTGTTCAATTTGCTATGTTCACTTATGTTATACATTTGAAAGAAATTTTTTTGAAGAATTTCACTATAAAATCGATTGCTTCCAACGCAGGTTTTGGATTTCTTCTATATGTATAAAGTTTTCATCAATATTACTTGTAAATTTTCAGATCTGTAGTTTCTCTGAATTTTATACTTTGCGCAACCTTTGATGCATACTGGGATACATTTGTCCCGTGTTAAAAAAAATTAAACTGAATATTTCATAATATTATGTTTAAGTGGATCCAAATAAAAAATTTTACCAAGCTTAAAACTCTGTTGTGTTTTTCTAAAGACTATGTTCGTGTCAGGGTTATGAGCATACCTAGTCTGAGTTACGCTTATTTAACGGTTCATCCAGTGACTAGAGTTATAACATCATCCGCTTAGCCGATCAAGCGCAACTTATCTGGCATCTCCAGTCTCAGCAGCCCGTCGTGAGGCACGTTCCATTGGTCTGGATCAAGGATTGATCCCTGGAAAATACCCGATGTAACTTACATTTCCCCCCTCCCGTAGGTAAGCGTTGAATATGCTCACCAAAAAGTCAGGACAATGGTGATAGACAAGTTGCAACACCTAAGCTGAAACACTATATGGGCCTAGAGCCTTGCCTGTTTTTAATGGTAGGGCTGCCTCTTCTAGTTCTGGCTGTGTGAAGAGTGGGCACTGGATTGGTGTTTCACCGTGGGCAGCATCAAGATAGACGGAATGGGCGAGGAAGAGCGCCCACACTATCTCGTCTATCTTTTTCGCTTCATGTAAGCAGGGCACTAAGCTTCCGCATAACCAGCTTGCAACCAAGGCCTCATGGACTCTTGCATATATTGTCCACTAGATCTTGCCGGCAGCAAGACTTGCTGTTATTAATCAATTTGCAAAGGCATTCCCTGTTTGACATTATTGCTAATATCCGGCCTGATGTTGAAGCTTTCGGCACTCCGTTCACTTTAAGTACTCTTCAATTCTGTATCCTCTATACTAAGGTCTCTGAGGTGAATGTCACGTCCGGTATGGTTCCTTCACAACCAATGCGGTATAACGTTTGCTTATTTCCAGTATTTAGTACGATAAGCACCATCTTGATTATTATTTCCCGCGGATCTTTTGAAGGTGTGGGTTAAGGCGAATACTACGTGGCAAGTAAAATGAAGAAGTGCATGTAAGATTGTATAACCTATTGTTCGAGAATCCAACCAGGTGTACTGTAGCGTGTCGTACTCAATCAAGCACTGTCTGAATTTCTCTCCCTCTAGTATGACGGGAATGATTCGTTTTAGCCGATTGTAGGGTTGCGGATCTAGGATTTGCAGTTTATTTGGATGAGGTTGTATTTAAAATTATCTATTTTTGAGTGCAGTAAACGCTACAGTACCCTCTTACCAGTGGTGAAATGAGGATATTGTTATAATGTGAGTGTGTATAATTTATGTTTATAACATGTGTGAATGCACCTGAGACGTATAAATGTGTTGTGTATGCATGGCTGCGTATTGATCTTACTTGGAGACGGCCTGATAGCAGTTGCCGAAGCAAACCTATCACCTTGATCGACTTGGATGTTCTTGTTGCCTCTACCTCTGCAGCTGCTGTTGATATCCCTTGTTCTGTAGGCTATGTTGTTGTGTGTCAGCCAGCCGTTCGTCGTTCGAAATTGTTGTTGTCCATTTGTGAATGGTTGTCTCTTGGTTGTCTGGTGAAGATTCAGCTAGCTTAAACGCATGTTTCAGCCTATAAATCGAGATGGTGACCTCCTTGCCGTGCACTCTGATTGACAATATATTGTCACTGCTTTTTACTACCTCATACGGACCTTCATGTGGTATTTGCAGTGCATTTTTTACGGCATCATGTTGCGCAAAAATGTGTGTAGACCTTGCGGGTGGTACGCAGTCGTGCTAGGCTGTTTAATAACCTGAAGACGTGCGATTCAAGCTGTCGTCCTTGGTTGGTGGTGATTTGATAGGGCAAGCCATAACGTGCGATCCCATTTTCCCAGAATGCTAGAGTGACTGTCTTTGCCTCTTTATCTTCTATAGGGATTTATAATAAACAAAAGCAGTAGAGCAGCTCCGTGGTGATCAGGAGTGGCTGCTCCTGAAGAGATAAGGAAGTCACCCCGTCGAAACTGCTTAGTTTGTGGTTTTACTAGTCTAAAGTGAACTACATCCGTCAAGTTTCCATCCTTCAGGCAGAGATGAGTGGTTCACTTCAGCTACTTTAACATCTTTAGGTTTGACATTCCCCTCGTAATGCAACGACCTTCTTTGGTGAAGGTAACGGTTGCTCTTTGTGTGATGTTTGCGTTTGTCTCAAGCCTCCGTGTCCGCTAACTTTAACGAGGCCAAAAAATATTGAATTACTGTAGAGTAGCTTAATTGACACCTAATAGAATATTTAGAAATGTTCGGTGCGTCTTGTAGAGTAGGGTTTACGTGATAAGTATTTTGTAGTGAAGCTTCGTGGCTCGACAAGAACCCGCCTCATATGATCCGGCAAATGCTAGTCGTCAAGCACGCGTACGCGGTCATAAAGCGATGCTAGTTAGCTGAGCTTGGTGTTGTTTATAGCTCGGTGACACTTGTGCCAGACCATCGGCACCCGTGTCCTACACGGGTATTTCGAAAATCATTACAGATTGCTTCAGGCCATCATGAGTATCGATCGAGGCATGTAAGGCAATGGCATTTTCCCTCTGAGTGCACATGGTGACGATGTTTATGTGCACTTGCTCGAGTCTTGTAGAAGGTGGGATGAGATTTCCGACAGGAATATGCACGTGTCGAGAAATTTTCGATTGCTGGCATTGTAGACATTCTCGTGCCCATACTCGACATTTCTTTTTGATTGATGGCCAGAGGTATCGTTGCGCTACGAATTTTGAGCAAAGTTGTGGGTTTGATGTATTGCCGAGCTTTCATATTTAAGGTGTCGAACAAAGGTTGTGCGTCAGTACCTGGAATACGAGCATGCAATTGTTTGAGCTGCAAGCCTGTCCCGGACTTCAACAATGCTTACAACTCTTTGTCACCTTCTTGTGCTGCAGTCAATTTGTTGCAGTCGATTGTTGGCTCAATTACTTCCATGCATGAAAGTGTGTCGGAGAAAAAGTTGTTCCTACCCGAGATATGCCAAATGTGTATCGTAAACTGTTTGATGAACTCGAGGTGTCGAGCTTAACGTGGCGAAGCTTTTTAGGGGTTTTGATGGAAAGCGAATGTTAATGGCTTGTGATCGGGGCATACCGTGAGCACTCGTGTTTCCAGCAAATGTCAGAAGAAATGTTCTCTATGTCGCTCGTCATTTTCCGAGTGGACGAGGATATCGTTTATATAAATCTAGGTGAAATCTAGCCCTCGCAACACCTCGTTGATGAAACGTGGGAAGGGTTGCGCTGTGTTTTCGGGCCAAAAGCTCATGAAAAAAAAAAACACGAAGAGGCCAAATGGCGTTGTCATTGCCATTTTCTCAACATCCTCTTTCAATTGTTAGGCACGACGACAAGTCGAGGTTGATGGCTCTTCTGCCACACTATCACAAACAACAGCCATATTTTCGCAGAACGAACTAGGCGAGCATTTACAGATAATTTTACATTTCGAACAGACCTGGTTTGGTGAAATTTGCACCCGATTCTCCCGCTTTTGGATACATTTGGTTGATTATGCTGATCAAAAAAATCACGGAGTGTACGAAATGCATTTTAATTTGACTGCCCATTTTCCCAGAATGCTTCAGCAACGTTAACGCGCTTCTCAATTGTGTATCTCTGCATGGTTGAATTTATCAAACACTGAAACAAAGAAATATCAAATTAAGTGGGGCAAAAAACTTGCCGTTAAGGTGTGACTCACAATTAACATCGTAAATTATGGTTGGACCACCCTTTATGTGCACTCTCTTCGGAAATCCATGCGTGGAACATGAGTTTTGTCTATTTGTCCGTAAGTTGTCTGCCTTGGAGCTTGATTAAAAATCCAAAATGTGTTAAAAATTGGCTCCGATGATCTGTTTGAGCTCATCAAAAATACCTGCCTTAGAAACTCTGCCTTAGAAACTCTGCCCAGCATTCACCAGGTCATTTCGATCTTACGAAGCTCAAAAACCATTACACTCAAGCTTTATAGATTTTGATCAGCATCCACTTAATATTATAGATCTCAGTTAGTTGAAAACAATTTCTCATCGCAAGCTTTATATGAATTTTTCTCCATCCACCGAATCACTTTATTATAATTTATGCTATGAAGGCTTCTTCAACAATCCACCACCGATTCCGATGTATCTTATCAAATTTAAAACAATTCTATCCACAATTTTCTGGACTTAATACAAAAAAAAAACCAACCAACACTATCCAAAAATTATTTATAATTTTATCACAACACTGAACTTTTATACTTTACTTAATATATTATAACTTTATTCCAATAAAATAAAATCAAAAACTTTACCATATACTTATACAATGCACAATATTCCAAAACTAAACGTTAAACCTATCTCTAAACCTTATATGACAAACATAACATATGTATTCTATCCTAAATCTTGAAGTCGATTTTAATTTTTACCACAAATAAACAACAACACTACATGTAGCTACAATGAGCTGAAATTCAAAACTTTGCAACGAAAAAAATACAAAACAAAAAAAATACTAGCCACGAATAATTTAGACATTGTCATTCAGCCACGAATACCTGGATTGCTCCGTCCCAGCCCAAGTGGTGTTCTCGTGAACTCCGATTAGAAGGATATTTTATCTTGCTATCGATGGTCCGTCTATATATGTTATATATACTTGGGATGCCGTCAGAATTAAAAACATCGATTCATGTCCAAATGCACGAGTGCTTTTGGAAGAATGAAGCCCGTAGCAAGGCAGGTCTCAATGTACGCGTCTAAAGAGTGGAACGGCTGTGAAATCCAGAAGTTTATGCTCACATAAGCAGATCTTGCGATATGATTCCAAAGAAGCCTTAATATGGAAATATCGACTCTTGCCCCTTTAGCAGTTTGATAAATTCTTCTTTTTGATATAAAACACTTCCAATCCGTCTCAGGCTTTCTGTATAAACCAGTACATGCACGAAGACATTTCCTTTGGAAAAGTTTCAATCTTTTCATTGTACCAGCCTTCTGGTTGTACCAAATCTGACATCCATATATCAAGACTGGTCTAACGAGGGTTTTGTAATAAATAACTTCGACCTTTTGATCTATGTATCTAGAATGAAAGAGTCCACGAAGGGACATGACTACTTTTTGTGCTCTACTGAGTATAATTTTGACATCTTCATTATAGTACAGATACTGATCGAGGTGAACACCAAGGTATTGAACACAGGATTTATGTGGAATCCAGTCTGAACTACCCTCACAAGGCATAATGTGAAAATCCTTCCAATTACGTTTCAGGTCTTAACTAGCCCAGGCAGCGTTGTCCGAAAACAAATTGTTTCGCACTTCTGCGTATTGATTTTCATTCGCCAATTGTCAGTGTAGCACATCTTTAAACTTTTTTTGAAAATTGCTCTGAACTATTGTAGCTTTTCAGTTTGCCGTATAAATGATTGGACCATCAGGGAACGCTACCTATGATTGCGTTTGGCGAGACGTTAAAATCAAATCCATTCAATAGCTTATGAATGAATTTTGAGAAAAGTAGAAGCTCAGTAACTGGTTTCTGCTACAGACCATTAAAGTCGTGCATCGTCATCAAATTTCCATCAATTACAATAAATGATTTCCCCTATAACATATTGCACATCATGGCGAAAAGGTATCTGGGGAACCTGCCCTGAAGGAGTTTAAAAATGAGTCCATCTGACTACACCGGCTCAAAGGCTTCCTCCATATCAATGAGGCACGCTCATACACTTTCTCTATTGCTTAGTTTCCAACGGATGTCTGAGGTTACTTTCGTTATCGAATGTATGGTTAAATTCCTGCTACGAAAATCAAATTGGCAATTTAGCATCAACTCATATTTCTCAGTGTATGCGTTTAATGCTTTATTTAGTATCACTTCATATACCTTGCTAATGTTAGGCTGCAAGCTGGTTTGGTGATAGCTTTTAAGGCTTGAAAATTCTTTTACTTTCTTCAAGGTTGGAAATACCTTAGCCTTTTGTCGCTCATTTGGGAAATATGAATTGTTCAACATGTGGTTGAACAATATGCAATAATTTCTGATAGCAACCTCCGGCAAATGTCGGAGAACTATATTTAGAGCACTGTTAATACCACATAATTTCTTATTGTTTATTCTGTCAAACACGAAACACAAGTCAGATGATTCATGGTCGGCTCATCGTTCAGACTTGATTTGAAGTCGGAACTTTTGCTTCAATGCCCTCTGATAATATTTGATTCCCTCTCTCAGGATTTGGTAGATGAACCAATTCAAGTTCTAATCAGGGCAAGTTTCAGCAATCCATCACATGTAATCCAGCTTCCATTTCTATCTCGAGTCATACAGTTAGTTTCGATACCAGCCCTATTGAGAAGATTTATCCAATCACTAGCGACTTCAAGATTCGATACTTTCACTCGAGACTTCTTACGGAATAAGCTATTCATTTTCGTGAAAATGCCATCTGAGTCCTGTGGGTAAATATCTCTCAGTTTTCCGTCCATTGACTGCTGACTTCACTCTTGAAGTAACATATGAACAGTTAAAGTTCCAGACATTCTTCAGGTGTAGTTTCAACAAAGCCAACGAGAGGTGGTTGTGGTTCAAAAATCGCTAGTAAATATGTGTATGAAAAGCAGGCTTTTCAATCTTTTTAGCCCTGCGATGGTTGGTGTTTCATATCGTTCCAATTGTTTCGATGTTTAATCTTGGGAACGATTTTCTCAATTGTGGGTAACGTCAGGTCCTCTAACTTCCACAAACAGAGGTCTAATTCATCGATAGCTAGATTCCTCAGCATGTTTTGCATTAGACCATGTGTAACAATTTATAGAACACAATTTATAAATGTTTATCTATATTTATGGGTTTTCGAAAGATTATAACTATTTATTTGCAGTCGACCTTGGTGATTGACTTGAAATCCGCCAACGAAAATTATGTCACCTGGCACACAAAACTTGACAATCAGTTGGTATATTAGTGATTGAATTCAATATAAAACGTTACTATCAGGCTGTACATCTGCAAAATGCTACCAATGCAGTAGGGTACTAAATAGATTATAAAAAGATATTGTGTGAATTGAATAGAGGAAGTACTAAATACAAAAATAAATTTTTTAACGTTTTTCGACCTAAAAATTTTCGCTATTTTGTATCAGATGTGTTAAAGTCCGATATTTTATTCTGTGCTTCATTATATAGTTCAATAAACTGTTGTGCCAAATTTCTTCGAAATCGGACCTCAAATTTAGTCCAGGTAGGAATGAAGCATGGCCCCCATTTTGTTCTCACTTGGCCAATTTATCTTTTTAATCAATCTAGCCAAGACTTTAGAATGAAATACCTTTTCTGAAAGTTTGATGCAAACCGAAGCGAAATTATGATTTTCAGCATGTTTTGCGATTCCCACTTCGGCAAAAAAGAGTGAATTAACTAACTGACTGACATTTAGTTTTCATATTGTTGTAACTTTAAGTGAAAAACTGTCTTTTCTATTTATGCTAGGTAGGTTTATTAGACAACCAAAGATTTTCAATTTGGTTTTTACACGTTTCTGGTCACGGCTACGTTCTGGACGGAAAAAGCTGGAATCCCATGTGTGTGAAGTTGTTCACTTTTTTCGAAATAAAACAATTCAGGGTTGGATAAAATAATATACATTAATGTACACACAAATATATGACAACTTTCCCCCAGTAAATTAAATTCGATATAACAAATAATTTTACGTAGCTAATGTTTTTTTTTTTGATTTACAATTCAAATTTAATCTTACTATTACTTATTATAATTCAAAAAAATAATTCATTCAATATTTCTTTTTATCGTGAATTTTAAAATAATTGAATTCATCGCGAAACCGTTCAGGGGGTCGAGTAATTCTTTTCGGTCGATCAGTAGAGACAGGTGCAACAGTGGCGGGGATCGGCTAATGTTTCATCTGGGACGTATCATCTGGGACTCTCGGTTCAATAATATTCACTTTGGGAGCAATTGTTGTGGCAGCATCATTTGTTGTTGTTTGTTGAACGTCATATTTTGGCAGTGCTTCGATACTTGATCGGTCTATGGCTGTTGGCATCGCTTCCTGGTCAACTGAATCAGGATTTAACGAATTGTTATCCTTAATGTGTTCACCTACTTTCCTCAATTGATCTACGTGTCTTCGCCAAGTCCTATCGTCATCAAGTTTTATTAAATAATGCCATTTTCCTAACTTCTCTAATACCTTACCAAAGACCCATTTTTCAGCACTTAAGTAGTTTCTGGCAGTGACTATATCACCCACCTGGAAACTTCTCGCCACTAGTACTTCCCTATCTTTATATTCACTTGTCGGGATCATTAAATCCAATCTTGATCTCATTTGTCTGCCCAACATGAGTTGAGCTGGAGATTTATTTGTACTTGGGTGTATTGTTCTCCTATATGCCATTAGAATTACTAATTCATATTCGATTTCACTTGCTTTTCAATTTAATGTTTTTATTTTGCTTTAAGTGGTCTGAACATATCGCTCCGCTTGTCCATTAGTTGCTGGGTTATAAGGTGCCCCTTGTTTATGGACAATGCCATTTAATTTCAAAAATTCTTTAAACTCATGGGAAACTAGTTGCGTTCCAAAGTCGCTTACCAAAACGTTAGGTAACCCAAACGTTGCAAAGATTTCCCTACATTTGTTGATTGTGGTTTATGCTTTAGTATTTGGGATCACGTGAGCCTCGGGCCATTTATTAAATGTATCAACAAGTATGAAAAATAGTTTGCCCTTAAAGGGACCGAAAAAATCTACATGTACTCTATCGAAGACATTTTTAGGCCTTTCCCAAGAATGAGTAGGAGCGACCTTATTTGGGTCAGGTCTAACTAACTGACAATTTCGGCAGTTGCTAACCATTTCCTCGATTTCTCAATCCATGCCGTTCCACCAACAGTATCCTCGGGCAAGCTGCTTCATTCTACTCATTCCAAAGTGAGCGGTGTGAAGTTCTTTGAGGACTCTCTGTCGTAGAGGTTTAGGAATGTAAACCCTAATTCCACGCATGAGGCAGTTACTTTGGAGAGAAAACTCATCCTGGTTGATGGAAAAGTGAAATTTAGGTTCACAAATTCTACCATATTTTAATGACTGGATTAAAACTTTTACTTCCTCATCGTTTTGAGTAGCTTAACGAAGTTCCTTCACCGTTGCAAGCAAATTCTCGATACATTCTTGTTCAATGTAGTCAATTTCTGCTGCGTACCTTAAGTTTGTTTTTACAGGTAATCTAGACATTGCATCAGCATCAGCGTTTTCACTTGATTTTTTATATCTGATTTCGTAATCAAACGATTCTAAGAAAATGGCTTAATGCTGCACCCTAGTCGCTGAAAGTGTTGGCAGACCTTTATGAGGAGAAAATATTTGTGAAAGGGGTTTATTGTCCGTTACTAGTGTAAATTTTCTTGTGTAAACATACTGGTAAAATTTCTTTCTTCTAAATATAATCGAATAAGCTTCACGATCAATTTGACTGTATCGTTGTTGTGTAGATGACAGTGTTTGTGATGCATACTGAATTGGGCGTTCAGTTCCATCGGGATACAGATGACTTAATACACACCCGACACCAACTGGAGATGCATCCACGGCCAACATAAGTGGTAATTTGCTGTCGTAATGAACCAACACAATATCAGATTGTAAAAGTTTTTTTATTTTATTAAATACTTCTTCACATTTATCAGTCCAACTAAAGCTTATGTTTTGCTTTAACAGGTTGTTGAGTGGATAGATAATGGTGCTCATGTTTTTAACAAAACAAGCATAATAATTTACTAGCCCTAAGAATGAACGAACCTCGTCTTTGTTGCCTGGTTTTGGCATCTTTTCGATGTCATCCATCTTTTCAGGCATTTTGTGAATGCCACTCTTGTTAATTACATATCCGCAATATGTTATCTCATTTACCATTAACTCTGATTTTTCTTAATTAATCTTAAGGTCCATTTTATCTAATCTATCCAGGACTAATCTTAACCTGTCAAAATGTAAAATGTCATTCAGGGCAGTAATCCTAATATCATCCTGAAATACTTTAACCCCTGGTATGTCGTGTAGGGCATTTTCCATTTCGCGTTGAAATTTGTCTGCAGCGCTTGAAATACCGAACATTAATATTTTGGGCCTATATAATCCTTTATATGTGTTAAGAGTTAAACATTCCCGGCTGTCAGGATGTACTACCATATGTAAATACGCTTTATGTATATCTATTTTAGTAAATTTTTCTCCACCTGCAAATCCGCTAAATAATTCGTCAATACTAGGTAGTGGATATTCATCTATCTCAATACATTTATTGACGGTGATTTTGTAATCACCACATATTCTGACTTCCCCTTCGGATTTTGGAACAACAACAATCGGAGTCGCCCATTCACTAGTGTCAACTTTTTCCAAAACATCGTTTTTTACCAAATTTTCGAGCTCCCTTTGAACGGCACATGTTAAGGAAAATGGTAACCTCCTGGCACTGTAGAACTTTGGATTTACTCCATATTCTAGGTAAATTTTAGCTTGCATACCCTTGATTTTACCTATGGACTTCATAAACAATCTATCATAGTCTTCTAATAGTTTTTTCAATTCTGTTCTTTAATTAATATTCGATATCACTGCAAGATTTTCACTAACTATCTTTTGCCAATTCAATTTCAATTGCCGTAGCCATTCCCGACCCAGTAAAGGTCCTCTGTCTGAATCCACAATTTATAGTTTTAAATTCTTCTTACCACAGTTTTCCTCAGAATCAACATTTACGTGTATGTAACCATAATATTTAATGCTGTTGCCACTACAACTCTCCAGTTGCGTGTCGTTCCGTAAAACTTCGAACTTTGCAAAATATCGCTTCGCGTCGTTCCTGCTGATCACCGACACTGGCGCACCTGTATCGATTTCAAAAGAAATAAAATTATTATTAATATTTAATTTACGAAATATTTTATTTCTTAATGCATTTTGCTTCACTCTCCTTTGTTCCGATAGTTGCAATAGCTGTTCCACTCGCAACTTTTCTGCACCAACTTCATTCCTTCCGTCTTCTTCCAGGATATTTATTCGATTATTTTTGTTTCTGGCTTTGAAACACACTCGCTTCAAATGTCCGACACGCTTGCAAAAGGCGCACTGAGAATTTTTGTGGCGGCATTCACTCGCCCTGTGTGACGGATCACCACATCGATAGCAGCAATTGTTTAGGACTTCTTCTTTTGGATTTAATTTTGTATTTAGCTTTTTGTTGCTATCATGGAACTTTTTAATTCGCAGAATTATAGTTTTTAATTATGATTTTTTAATTTGATTTGGTTAATATTTTCTTTTGATTTTTCACAAAACACGGCACAACCTTGCTCTGATAACTTCTTTGCTACTGCTTTCTCGAATGCTGTATTAGCTGTTAGATTTTTCTGTTCAAGTAACCTGTTCTGCATTCTACTATTGAATAGTCGGAACACAAATTGATTTCTTATCGCTGTGTGGCGATAAGAACCGAAATTGCAAGTAATTGCTAGCTTTTGTAATGCTATAAGAAAATCACTACACGATTCGTTACTTTTTTGCTTGCGCGAGTGAAACCGAAAATGTTCAACTATTTCTAGTTTTTTTGGTTTGAAATATTCTTTTAACGTGGTTATAACTTCACTATAAGTTTTATTTTTTGGATTTTCTGGCGTAATTTTGTCACATAAGATGTTATACGTTTCGGCACCCATGCAATGTAAAAGAAGATTTTTCTTTTGGGCAGCTTCCACTCCGTAAATATCGAATGCGGCTTCTAGCCGATCTATCCAACGTGACCAAATCGTATTTTTATCAAAAGTTTCCATATTGGACATTGAAATCGTCGGAGCTGTAGAATTTTGGTTTGCCGAACTTGAACTTTGACTTTCCGTCATGATTTTATTTTAAAATTATATTAGGCACGATTAATTGAATTTTAGAATGATTGTCTTGAGCAATTTATTGAATTTTGAAATTGTGTTGGGCACGATTTATTTAATTTTATTAATATCACACATGTCACAGTATCACAATTTTATGTATCGTATTTTTCTGTGAGTTTGTTATACACCTTTTAATATCCTCGTCGCCAATTTGTTGTAACTTTAAGTAAAAAACTGTCTTTTCTATTTATGCTAGGTAGGTTTATTAGACAACCAAAGATTTTCAATTTGGTTTTTACACGTTTCTGGTCACGACTACGTTCAGGACGGAAAAAGGAGGAATCCCATGTGTGTGAAGTTGCTCACTTTTTTCGAAACAAAACAATTCAGGGTTGGATAAAATAATATACATGAATGTACACACAAATATATGACACATATATAGATTTTGAAGATGACAAGTTATTATTTTCACCCATGTTTTATACAACATCACGGATTGTGATTCTGATACTGTGTAGTACGCATCGTAAACATGCATCATTCCAATTTTAATTGATGCTGCTCAGCAGAAAATAAATCAAGGATCATTAAACCAAATTTTTACTAGTCAATTTGCAAATAGATATTCATGACCTATTCCTTTAATGTAATGATTTGAAAATTTCATAGCTTCTGAGTTTCCCATCCTCTTATGTCTTTACAAAACAATTGAAAATGTTGGTCTTTTCTAGTCCTCCTTGGTGTCGCACAGCAACCAAAACTCTTTTGTAGGTAACCTTCTACACATATCGTCCGTAGTAATGCCATTATTTGTCTTCGACTTCCAGGAGAATGTTTATTGTCTGTTCCTGCTTCGTTCTCACGATTGATGTGCTCATATGTAAAACAATGCAGAGATAACGATATTGCTCCTTTTCATGTCTTGGAGCGCTTTTAAAGCTCTTTTGATGCCGCGACTAGATGAAAATGCTGACTAGCAGAAGATTGTTAGATACGACATTATACAATGTTTTGGGGAGCAAGTATTCAAATCTATGATGAACAGGATCTAGAACGCCAGAGAATGTTTAGATGTCTTTCCGTAGCAATAGCTCCCTGTACGGAATCATTTTCTACTCGTTATGAGAATGTGCTTTTATATTCCACATGCTTGGCTTATCCTTGGTCTTGATTTCATAAATTAATAAATAGGAAATTATTATTGACAAATGATTTCTTTATAAAATCTTACCACTAGATACTGATTTGATCTGGTTAAGGTGCTTTATGAACATGAATAAATTTAATCGTAATTCTTCAAGTTGGTGCTCAAATTTTCAGTTCTTGTACGGCATCCAAGCATGAAACTTTTCTTCTATCTAACTATTTTATATATTACACATCCAAATTAAGCAAATATACGATATTTTAAAATTTCCGATAAATGGAGCTAAGTTACGCTTCTACACGCCACGGAGCATAGTAGATATGGGAGCATCGTTCTGTACATTTTCCACGTACGATATGAAATTGAACCAGAGTTTTCGGCATAAAGTTCGTTATGGAAACATAAGCATCAACCACATATTCGAATTATTAAAAGAATGTTAATTGACTATAATACCAGCAGCAAACATGTAGCCCACATACAATTTTTGCACATAAAATCTATATTTTTATGGTTATTTTCTGCATCGGTTTGCCCAGAAGTTACTTTGTAGGTAAGAAAATATTTGGGATCGGTGTCACTCATTTGAAGCCTATATATAGATTTAATATACGAACCTAGTGTGCATGATGCGTATTACTCAGTGATTGCTCTGCATTTGGAGCTTATGAGGCTTAGTCCACCAACGATTTTCATTTTTTTTTTTCGAAAACTCTATACAACTTTGTATAAGATTATAAATAAACCATGAAAAGGAAAATATTTTCGTCACTTACTATTTCCAAACATTTTCAATTGCCTCTGATCATCAAAAGACTATTTACGAGTACATGGAATCTTATGATTTCCATCAAAGAGAGATTCACAGGTTGGTAGAGTCGAGCCAACATTTTTTTTTCAGCGTATATTTAGTAAGTACTTTTTTCTTTGTTGCACTACTGCCCCTTTCGTGCCTTTGCCTAGAGATAGTTAGAGTATCTCATTATCATAATCGAATGTATTCGGCACTTCACAAGGTGATATGGTCAGTAGTACGCATTGGCCGTGTGTCCGTCCACTAAGCTGCGATACGTTCCGACTTTAAACCAGCACGTATTACAACTGAACGAGCTTATAAGTCCGTCCGAAGAATCACTCGAACTAAATCTCGTTACCGGTAACGAGAGTCAAACCAGAGACCTTCAACTTACGGGCTGAGTGTCCTAACCACAACACCCCGCGGACTACAATTTTTTGTTAGTATACTTAAACCATTTTCACTATCCGAGCCCGTATGTATACAGGAGTCCAACATTAACGGTGCAAAGAGCGAACAAGTTCAAAGTAAAAGCAAAAAATTTAATAAGCAGAAAACCCAAAGACATCTAAATAAATGGACGAGCAACGAGAATCAGTGTACTCGTCCATGTGAGAAGCAAATTTGCCTCATAAATAAGTTATAAATAACTTACGTTCTCGAAACTATATGATTCCCTCTGCATCTCCTTCCCCTTTGTTTCCATACAGGTTTTTCTTTCCTCTCTTCAGAAGAATCACTTCCCCCACTGACACCCGCGCACACCGACAAAATTTCATTTCACGTGCACACGAACGCGACTTCGTTATCGTTCGTAAAACAGTTTGAGTAAAACACAACAAACGACTCTCACAGAAAACTCGAACGTCAACGCAAAAGTAAAAGAAAGAGGCGCAAAAACGGCGAGAAAACTCATGTGTCGAAGCGGATGTAAAATTCGTAAATTTTTAATAAAAACAGTGAGCTAAAACACCGATTTCGTTTACGCGATCTTCAAAATAATAAATTTTTCAAACGTGAACGTGTTTCGGAGTGAATGAAGTGCAAAAACAAAAGCATATGACTTCAAACCTCAACTTCACACAACTTTAGCGAAGGTTGCTAATTACTTCGGCTCTCACGACCAGTTGTGGATCCAGTACTCTCTATATCTATGAGAAAACCTATCCGTAGGTATATATATACACACACAGCCATATATGTTATATATATTATATATATATATATATATATATATATATATATATATATATATATATATATATATATATATATATATACATATATATATATATATATATATATATATATATATATATATATATATATATATATATATATATATATATATATATACACAGAACACAAAGTTCAATAAGTCCCGAGGCCAACCCAGAGATGGTGCTAGTAGTATCAAACTGACCACGTTTCCAACCTTTATATGAAAGGTATAAAAATTTCACATCGATCGGATCACAGACAGCAGAGTTATCGAGGTTAGAGTAAAGTCGCTTTGTAATTTGTCTGAAAAATGGAAAAAGCGAGGTTCGTGTGTTGATAAAACACTGTTTTTTAATATGTAAAAACATTGTTTCAAGCAATGGCTTGAAAAACATTACCCGGACTCCTCTCCATCGAAATCAACGATTTGTCGTTGGTATGCTGAGTTCAAACGTGGTCGTACGGACACAAACGATGCGGGACGTTCGAGTAGGCCATTGGAAGCCGTTACACAGGAAAGTGTGAGTGGTGTTAAAAATTGTAATGAAAAATCGCAAAGTGAAGGTCCGTGAGATTGCAGAAATGACACAGATATCATCTGGAAGCGTATTTACCATCCTTCATGAAAAATTGAGCATTAAAATGGCTTTTTCCAAGTGGGTGCCGCAATTGCTTGAAAACAATGGCAAAATTGGCTTGAAAACAATGGCAAAATTGAACGAACTGGGCTTTTATTTGCTTTCCCAATGCCCATATTCGCCAGATTTAGCCCCAGTGACTACAGGCTCTTTGCTGATCTCAAAAACATGCTCGAGGGAAAAAAATTTGGCTCGAATGAGGAGGTCATTGCCGAAACTGAAGCCTATTTTGAAGCAAAGGATAAATCCTTCTATAAGCATGGTATAGAAATGATAGAAAGGCGTTGGAAAGATTGTATCATCCTTAAAGGAGATTATATTGATGAATAAAAATGATTTTTGAAAAAAATGTCGTTTTCATCGTTAGTCTCGGAACTTATTGAACGATGTGTTATATATATATATGTATATATATATATATATATATATATATATATATATATATATATATATATATATATGCGGTTTTTTTCGAACATTGAAGTTTTATTGTGAAAAATTGCTTTTAGACGATCGGAAATGGTTTGTTGAGCTATGCCAAGTGATTTTGCAAGTTTGGGATGCATCTTGGTCGAGCAATGTCTCCAATTCGTGATCTTCAAACTTTTTTGGCTGTCCGGGCCGTTCATCGTCCTCCAAGTCAAAATTGCCACTTTTAAACCGTGCAAACCACTTCTGGCACGTACGCTCAGCTAGAGCATGCACACCATACACTTCCACCAAAATACCTGTATGTTGACTTTCGGCAGCCTTTTTCTTCAATGAAGAAGTACTCGCTGCAAAACACTTTATTCGGCACCAAATTCGACATTTTCAGAGTAAAAAAAAAAATGCCCGTTGGCAGCACCAGCCGGAAAGGTAAATTTCTCGTATGTAGCGTAAGGTTGCGAAAAAGAATTTGGCTTGCCTACTACTGGACTTTTTAGTGCAATTTTTGTAGCACTACATGGGTATTTATTAACAGAAAGGATCTGCCGCCGTTCGTATTTGGAGACCCTTCATAAATGTGCAAATATTTTGCTAATTAAATTGAGTTACACACGTATGGATCACATATTGAAAATCGGCGGGTAATAAATTGTTATAAACATATTTATACTCGTTTCGCCCTTCTCACATTTGCTGTTTATACATTTTACAGTGGTTACCACACAAAGGTGACAACTTGTCGGCTTAAATAGCTCGAATAGTTAATTTCAAAAGATTTCCATAAAAGTTTACTCAGCACTTGCATCGCCATTAATATATACATTTTCGATTCTTTTCTGAACCAACAGGGGCCTGCATTTTGTATTTTTATTAAAAACGGCTGGTTAAAAATATTAAGCCGTAAATTTTCGAATTTTTTATTTGTCATCCGATTTGCATAATTAAATTAAATTAACTTGCCTCAATAACTTATAATTTCAAGTTTTATCGTAATCTGTTGAGAAACTTGGCTGCTAGAGGGCTACAGAAATAAAAAAAAATGTTTATGTCAACCCCCTGTATGGGGAGACCTCCTTAAACACTTTTAAATATTTTATTACACTGCAAATTTCAAGAGGCACCACTTTCGACCTACTTAACAAATTTCCTCATTCTAGCTCATGTGGTTTGCGAGAAAACTTGTGACACACGAACGGACAGACGGACATACAGACAAGTCGTGATCTTACAATTTTTTAGGGTATTGTTAAAAATATTTTACAATATTTAAAAAATATTCTGATTTATAAATACGTTCAAGATAAGTCATTTAAAACGTTTCCATGAACAAAATCATTATTTCAGTTGCTACTAAAATAGCGAATTGCGCTTGCCTTCTGACCTTTGGGGGCCGCCATTTTGAATGCATGCATTTGATTTTGGACTATTTTGAATCTTTGTGGGCTAGGACCTCATCAATCTATGTGCCAAATCTCGTTCAAATCGGAGTTTCACTCTAGACAGGGCAAAATAATTCAATTTTTAGTGAAAATG